>ML785203.1:72269-109711 GCA_009831015.1 Picea engelmannii | reverse complement strand
TTCTGCTTGGGATTTTGTCATATATCTTGCAAGATGCTCCCTCAAAAAGTACCTTATAGCCATGTTCAATGAGCTGTCCTACACTTAGCAAATTATGTTTCAGATCTGGAACATGATAGACATTGTTTATGTCTTTCTTTACAATTTGTTTAGTAAGAATAGGAACAATTCATTTTCCTTGAACTTTGACTAAGTAATCATTTCCAAGTGTAATATCAGATGAGATTGAAGAATCAATGCATGAAAGTAAATCTTTGTTACCTGTCATGTGATTGGTGCATCCACTGTCCAGCAACCAGAGATCTTTAGGTTGTTCTTCAGTCTTGTGGCATGAGAGAAACATACCTCCTGAGGTTTCTCCCATATGATTTGACACATGTGCTCTGCCTGAGAGTTGATCTACTTGCTTCTTCCTTCATTCAGATTCATAGTGCCCATACTTTTTGCAGTAATAGCATTGTATGCTAAATTTCTCATTTGATCTTCTCCCTCTACCTTTTTGAGGCTGGAAATTTTGATGTTGATTTTGTTGTTGTTGTCTTTGACCTTGGAAATTTTGATTCAGATAATGTTGTTTATTACCTCCACTGGAGTGAGGGTTACCTTGATTTATCCCTCTTCCTTGGTGACCTCTGCTTCTTCCTCTACCTCTCCCTCTCCTGAAGGAGAATTGAGTTTTGAAAGCTTTGGAGAAAGACTCATCTCTGAGATGTAGTCTGGTCTCATGTGTCACGAGAGAACCAATTAATTCATCTGTTGAAAACATCACAGATCCTTGGATTCAAGGATTGTTGTTACAACCATTTCGAATTTCTTTGGTAAACTTCTGAGGATTTTCTCAACAATTTGTTGATCAGTGATGGTTTCACCAGTCAGTCTGATCTAGTTTATGATGCCCATGACTCTGTTCATGAAATGATCCACATTTTCAGAATTTGTCATCCTTAGAGTCTCGAATTGCATTCTCAAGGTCTGCAGTTTAACTGTTTTGATCCTGTCATTTCCTTGGTATGAATTTTTAAGGATGTCCCAGGCCTCTTTTGAAGTACGAGCACCTGTGATTTTTTTAAAAATCGAGTCATCCACGGAATTTTGAATCTAAAACTTATCTTTATTTTCTCTGTTTCTCTACGTTGATTGAGCAATTTTCTACTGATTAGTCATGGCGGATAGGTCTACTGGATCTGGTTCCACATATCCATGATCCACTGGATCCCAACACTCTTGTGCTTGCAAGAAGGATCTCATCCGAAGAGACCAGAACTCATAGTTCTTTCCAAGAAGAATCGGACCCTGAGTTGGTCCTAAATTGCTAAACGTCGCCATGTTTTAAAAAAAAAATTGAACAAAATAGAAAGAAAAATGCATATTTACCTGTCTCCCGCGCGTAAAACCAGGTTTGTTGCTTTCTTGCAGTGATTTCGGAACTTCGTTAGACGAGACCTTTGAACTCTCCAACTTCCGATTGCCGAAACGTTGAAGAGTGTTTATCGGCCTTGAATTGGCCCTTAGTCTCCGATCAATGTGACCACACGCCTAAAGGTTAAAGTGATTCAGACTTTTCCGGTTCTTTGTCTTTGAATTTGCCGAAATGTGAAATATGTTGGAAAGGCCCTTCTCGAAAGACTTTTCGGGATTTCATGTTTCGGGACTTCGCGATGCGAAGTGGCCTGGTCCTCTATTTGTAGGATCCTCGATATGCCAAAACACCAATCAATGGTCCAAATCTTCCTATGAGCTGACGGTCTAGATCCTTTCAGGATTTTGGGATTATGGGTTTCGCGACTTCGCGAACCCTGATAGCGAGCTCTTCTGACTCCTCGATTCCCCGATCTATGATTTACCGAAATGCTGAATTGGCTTCGAGGATCAACGATCCTCGTTGATTTGAGATCAACGACTCAGATTATTTTGGACATTCGCGTATCGGTATTTCGCGTCTCTCGAGTTTGCGATTTCGGGTTTCGGGACTTCTTGTTTCCCGATGTTGAGAACCTTTGGCTTCTCGATCGCCTGATCTCTGAAATGCCGATGGTCGTTTCCTTTCGGGACTTTCCTCGAAGGCCTAGATTGTTGCCACATGTCCCCTTAAGATGGACGGTCCTCATCGTTTCACGATTTCACAACTTACGACTCCAAATCCTCTGTCAACTTGAAACCCCGGTAGCTCAGATGTCGACAGTTTCCTCGATCTCCGCCATGTGTCCGAACGAATGGACGACTGTGATCTTTTCATTCTTTTGAGACTTTCACTGTGGAGTGTTGTGACCTTTCATCAATAAGACCTCCGATATCCTGAACTCCGAAATGCCGAAATGATGGCACTTGGATATGTTGCCACCTATCCTCTGAGATGGATGGCTCACAATCCTCTTAGGATTTCATGATTTGTGATGTTAGGATTTTGTGTATCAGGGTTTTGGAGAGTAGTCTCCTTCGCTTTTCCAACTCCCGATTCCCAATTTTGCGATTGGATCATATCGACGGCTCACGATCTATCTCAATCCAACGGTCCAGAATAACTTGTGATTTCACAATTCATGAATTCTCACGGCTGTCTTCTGACCTTTACACCTTGCGAGTCAGCAAAATGTCGATATCTTGCCACGTGTCTCTTGATGGATGGACTAGATGATTTCGTGACTTCGCAAGTCAAATTTCTCCTTGGCGCTCCAGAGGATTAAACCTCGTGCACTTTCTCGCTGATCCAACGACTGTCAATCCTCTGCGCAAGATCTAATGGCTTAAATTCTTTTTCCTTTTCCGCGCTCTCTTAGTCCCTTCTAAACTAGATTTCCACCTCGGATATGTTCGTAGGACAAATATTACGGCCATGAGGGTTGTTCTTTGAACCTGAGACGCATTCTTTACTGCCTTTGCAAGGATTTTCTTCTGTGAAAGAAAAATTCATGAATCTTTCAAAGATTTGAAAGAATTTCACGAGTTCTTTGTTCTCTGGTGCAATCTTTGACAGATTCTAGCGATTTCCGAGATTCTTTAAATGCTTCTTCTTTCTGCAACTATCTTTCATGAATTTGACCAAATGCTTTGAATTCTTCAAGAGTTCCCACCTCCTACATCTCTTCTTCGTGAATATTTGATGATTCTTTGAAAATTGAACAAGAATCTTTACTATTTCTTCCTTCTTAGTCTCTCCTTCCTTCTCGTGTTTCTACTCCTTGAAACTTTCGAGCGTAGTACGCTCTACGACCTCACGTGAGCTTCTTATGCTGATCTTTTGAGCATATGACGGTCTGCTTCCTCATGGAAGTTTCCGGCGAGGATCTTTCGAGAGTATGACGGACAACTCTCCAAGCCTTGTGAAAAGTCTGTGTTGAATTGTTCTCAAGATCCATGTAATCTCTGCGTTGTTTGAGGATCATGTTGGTCTCGAGCCTATGTGAAGAGGCTTACTACTATAGCTCTGATACCATGATAAATTGTGAAGCATGAAATGCAGAGAGAAAAGAATAGAACAGAAAACAATATATTATAATATAAGAAGAAGAGTACAAAATGAGTACATGAAGAAGTTCTGAAGTAGTAAGTACTATGCAAAGGGAAGTAGCTGAGCTAAATAGGCTCAAGAAAAACAAGAATAGAAAGTATAGCTAGCCAGGATAGCTGACAGTGTACAGTCAGCCTGTTGAGATTACATTATATTTAACAGGATTGCCAACGATTAAAAGACCATCGGCATTCCAATCGCCTGTAGTTATACATGGACTGAACAACTTCAAGTTCGACTTTCTATTTAAGCTCCTCAACATTTTTACCAGTGTGAAATCATGAGATACAACTTAAATTGTAATTCATTAAAACACTAAGGTTGGGGTGATGAGAAAAATATCAAGCTCAAGGATTGCAAATGAAAAAAAACACAACCAATACCATTTAAAACTCCGCATGGGAGACAAACTTTTGCAACGACTCGAAGAAGTCAACATTGAATTTAATGATTGTTGGCATTTAACAATTTTAAATCCCAACTACAAGTCCTTATGAAACGGTTTAGATACAAATTCTTTTCTAAGCATAAAACCAAATATGCAACGACTATCAAATACTAGCGTTCGAATTTCAACAAAATGATAGCAATGAAATGGAAACATCATAAACTCATGGTTGATAATTTAAATGGAATGAGTGAGGACATTCTAAATTTTGGGCCAGAAGTCATTGGCATGGATCACAAAGATTTCTTTATCTCTATGGTAAATAATTGACAGTGAAACCAAGGAAATTTTGGATTGAGAGTCACATCAAGGACTCCATCAACGACTCGCCATTCAAATTTTTAATTCCCGAGTCACAACCTAGACTTACAATAACTTTAATTTCTATCAACGAAAATCACATCTATTACAATAAAATTCAGCGTATAAAAATACCAGTGGCAATGAGGACAAAGAATTGGGGATGAACTTCAACCACTTGTGCTTTCTCCTGGCTCCCGCTTGCTAATCATAGAGACTTCATCGTTACCTCTCATCCAACGCTAGGGGTACTCTTTTTCCCCCTTAGTCCCCAAGCCGCAAAGGGGCCACACACACACACAACCACAAATCCTCAAGCTCCCAACTTGCCTCGCAAGACAGAGCCACCACTCCCTCTCAAACTAAGTATCCCTTTCCCATCTTTTTCCATTTGCTTTATAAAAGTTTCCTTAATGACACATTCCCCTTGCACAATTAATTCGCTTTTTAATAAAATAATTTACAATTATTCCCCACATACACTTGTCACCCTTTCCCTTAGAAGCACAAGTAAATCCATAATTTATTTTAATTCAATTCAATTTCTTTCACCTCTCCTAAAAGCACTCCTTAAATCACTCTTAGTTGTTTTTTTATTCCCTTTATTATCATTTAATGGTTGAGACCTTACTAAATATGAGTTGAGTTAAAATAAGAATATTATCCTAGTTAGATGAGTGTTAACTAGACTCTAGATACCCTTCTATGCGTACACATTCTTTTCTTACCTTAAATTCCATTTTTTTATTTTCTTGCACATAGGTGTATTAAATCAATCTTTAGATTTATTTTATTTTTCTCAAATTCTCAAATTGATTTACCTCATCCCTATTTTATTTAGTTAATAATTTAGTTTTAGTCTTCTTACCAACTTAGGCTTAATTTTTGCATAGTCTTACATTTTCATTTGGGGATTCTCAATTGATTAATTCAATCCTTAATTCATTAGTTAATTAAAACTAGCAATGCCTAAAGATTTTACAGGGTTTAATTATTTGTTCAAGGTTTTCTAGGCCACCTAGATTCATTGACTCAATTTTTATTCCCGCAACGTGCCCTTCAATATGCACATCATGCTCCAAGGGTGTCACGTGCATTTGATTCAATATTTTTTATTTACGCGACGTTCCCTTCAAGACACACTCCGTGCTCCAAGTGTGCCACTCGTCTTTGACTAGTTTTGGTAGTTTTCCAACCTTTGGAGTCAACACTCCATTCAGATGACCTTGTGAGAGACTAAGATATTCTAAGGAATAAAGACCCTGCCTTATAGCATGTCCCTTAGAAATCTTTGTGAGCATTTGTCTCAGTCTACCCTCATGACATCGTGGATCTCTCGAACTAGGTAATTGTTAACCTACAATTTGAGCCACGGTGAGAGTGCTAGTGTGATGTGTGAGGGACTCTGTCACACCTCTCCCTCAATATTTGGTCTATGTGTATGGCCCCTTTACTCCTTATGTGAGTCATATTAGAAAAAATTCATCACTCTGCATTCATTAACAAAACATTGTCAACAATCGATATACAACATCATAATATAATCGATCATATGTCACATATGGATAAATGAAATACTCAAACCAATACAACCCACTCCCTGAATCAATATGGAGTCCAAGGAGGTCCCTTGATGTCATCAGTATTGACACTTTGTCAATGTCCTGTACACTCAAGAAAAACTCGTCAATAACCTCTGTCAATACGCATATAACAAATACCATTAAATCATAATCCATCAACATCATCATAAGAATCCATAAGCGAAATAATAATCATGTACTATAATTGGATCACTTGCATGGAAGTGTCCTCAAACAATAAGTCAATAACATCTACTCACAAAAGGGAGATGTTACAGAAATGATAAATGGAAAGAATAATTCATTTTGTTATCGTATTTTTTTTGTTTTACTAAAAAAATTGTTTCAATATCATTATGTTTATTTTTAAATTTTGTTTGTTATTGTGAATTTCACAAAGGAAATCATAAAGTTTATTTTTAAATTTTGTTTTATTTATGTGAATTCCACAAAGGAAATCATAAAGTTTATTTTTAAATTTTATTTTATTATTATGGTGAAATATCATAAGTTTATTTTTAAATTTTATTTTATTATTATGGTGAAATATCATAAGTTTATTTTTAAATTTTGTTTTATTATTGTGATTTCCACAAAGAAAAGCATAAAGTTTATTTTTAATTATTTTTTTATTAATGGTTAGGAATATGTGTTTCTTGCTTAGAGGTTATAAGTTCAAATTTAGTGGGGGGTAGGGTATGTATACTTCCATATACTTTATCAGTCAAATCGTTGGGTGGAGGGGGTATCATACACCAATTTGGTGTCTCGCTTGTTCATGACCTTAACAATAGATTAATAGAGCTTGAGTGGGCCTAATGGTTAATAAAATGTGCTTCCTCGTAAGATGTCACAAGTTGAAATCCAGAGGGGGGTAGGGTATGTATACCTTCGTAGACTTTACTAGTCAAGTCGTTGGACAAAAGGAATCTCATACACCAATTTGGTTTCTAGCTTGACCGTGACCTCAAAAATACATGATGATGACGATGATTATTATTATTATCATTATCATCATCATCATCATCATTCTAAAAAAAATAAATTAATAAAAAAAGAAATTAGTGTATAATATCATTTTTGATAGATAAGTAAATGGAACTAAAGTTATTTGGTTAGTATTATGATGGATCCAAGTTTAAAACACAATGGAGGGATGTATAGCTCTCACTCATGCTTTGAAAAATAATATATCTCAAATATTATAATACACTTAGCATATTATATTGTTTTTAAACGAAGTGCATCTCATTCTATGTAAAAATATAAGAACCACAGTTATAAACTCATGTCTACGGTCACACTTCTTAACATTATATTCTTGATTTATCATTCCTAAGCTAGTATAATCCAATATGTGAAAGCGAAAGCGAAAAGGTTAATTAGAAACTTTTTATTTGAATAATAGTAAATATTTTGGTTTAGACCATGAAGTGGATGACTAAGTACTCATAAAGTTGTCAAGTTTTTTATTATTATTTTGAATTGTAAAATGGAAAATTTTGAATTAGCAATGCTTTACTAAATAAAAAAATTTGAAAATATAATGCTTTACTAAATAAAAAAATTTGAAAATATAGGTAAACATGATAGCTTCCTTTTTCAAAATTATGAGATAAATATTTATGATTAAAAAAAAATTAATATAATACTAATAATGTTTAGGAAGCAACAAATTAATGTTTTCAATATCTATTAGAGTAAACCATGAAATTTTTTATGACAAAAACATGTGTATTTGAGGAAGGAACTATGTTTCAGGCAAGGAAGTGTCTATCATTGAGAGAATCATGTTTCAATTATATCAAAAGATAAAGAAATAGTGAAACATCTTGTTAGAATAGATCGCATAACTCAAGTAAATGTGTATGTACCTTTCAATTATTGATATATAGTTGAAATTATGGTGTGTGGTGTTGTGTAGTTATGGGTATGGCTTGGCTTGTTTAAGTGACCTTGTTATGGAAATAATGTGGCATAAAGAGTATAATTTCATCGCATTGCAATAGTGACAAGTGGGGATTGGAACTATAGTGAAAATCATAAAGAAACTCAATTAATTCCCTTAACCATGAACCGAGATGAAAATTTGGCACTCAACCCAAGTCACCAAGAGAGAGTGGATCACATGATTTGTTTTGATGCATTTAAAGAATTATGAAAACTCATGGTGTTGTGATAAAGAAAACGAGTATAAACATGACATTGTTTAACCCTTGCAAACTAGAATGTGGAATTAAGAATGTGTGCATTATAATTAAACTTATTTTAACCATACAATTCCAACCTGACATGTTTTAAGGTTTGGGGTGACAAAGTGAAATAAATATTGTAACCTAGAAAATAATTTGTCGACATGGGAAATGTGGATGGCATATGGCGTATGGCTTACGACCATCCTCCACTTATTCAATAAGTGTAAGGCTAGGATTGAACCTAGTTTCAAGTGAAATCAGAGGCATGAGTAGTGGAGTTCATATCCATCATGTGAAGAATTGAAGAATTGGTAACATTAGTAAGATGATTGATGAGTACCTTAAATAATTCTAATTAACTAAGATAAATGAATGAATAAATCATGCATAAGAAAATAAGGAGGGGGGATGGTACTCTTTAAATAACACTTTGATAAAAGGGGGTATCCCTTGGAGAAATGGAAACACTTGTGACCATGAATTTATTTGGTAGTATATATTCCAATGGAGTGTCATGGATTATTATGCATTAGTCTTTGTAAGAGGGGTGACTTTTCTAAATGGGAGCTCACATCTTGAAATGCATTAATACATCTAGCAACTACTTGTTCACTTGGAAGGAATTTTCCCTATGAAGAAACTTTGTTTTGTGTGTGTGTGTGGGTGTGTGTGTGTGTGTGTGAGGAATGATGAAAATGTGCCTCCCATTATTAAAATTCTTTCATATTAGGGGAAAGAACTTGAAATAGTAAAAATGGACGAGAAGAGAGTTAAAGGCCATAGCTTGTAAGTTTTATGTAGGTATAGAGGATATCATTTTGAAACAAATGAAGTACAATTGTGGGAAGAAAAGGACTTATGAACAAGTGACTAAGTATTTTGGAATAAACCCTTAGTAAATTTATTCTTGATATAAAAAAACGAACTAAACCATGTGTCAACATGGTGCTGTTTATGTATAAGAATGTTTGTAATAATGAATTGTGGATGGAAAACATTATTTTCCTCGAATGTGATGAAGACAATCCTATACTTAACATTTAACTTTGATGAGATTTATTTTTTATGATTTAAGAGGAAAGTAAGATTGAGGACAACGACATAACAAACCATGAAGTGACAACATCGCATGGCAATTGATTAGAAATATCTTAGTCAATGTTCCTAAACATGGAAAAAAATTGTGTGTTAATATCATTAGTGATGGGATATGTATTGTCAAGATAGAATGATAATCAAAATCAATAATTACTTTTTATAATCATCAAGATATTCTAGGTGGGATTGTATGTATGAATTAATGAAATCTATATCAAACTCAATATAAGATTCGCTTAACTAGAGAATCAATGATGAGAAAAGGTTCTAACTAGTAGTCAAACTAGTAGACAACACTTTAACTATGGGGGTTCTATATGGAACATAAGAAGAATAAATCTATAAGAGAAGTGTTTATTTCCATTAATTAAATTACAAGTAATAATAAAATAGAGTCGATACATAGTAAGGCATATGGTAAATATGTGTAGTCACAATAAATATATTAACTCCCTCAACATGATTTTCATCATGTGAAGGTATAATGGGACAATTATGGCACAATTGTTTCTATCAAGGAAGACGCATAGTACTTGTGTAATGAATTTTCCTTATATTATGAACGGACATAACTTCGGGATAAAGTTTCTTGAAGGGTGGTTGTATGTAACACCCCATATTTTGGCCTTAGGAAGTTGAAACATTAATTTTTTTCATCATAGTAATTCATTTCTTAGTAACTATTTGGAATTAGTCAGACTGATATAGACATGGGAGAGGTGTACATATAGACTTATTTATGTGTTTCGTAATATCATTTTTTACTATTATATGTTCACGATGATGATTGTTATGTGATTTGGTTAAACATGCAAATTTAGAAGTGGATTTTAAGTCCATTGGTACTAGTTCAAAATTGTGTTGTGAATGTATAATAGATGTGATGGATGTTGTAAATAAGCATACATTTCCTAATTGAATGTCAATAAAAATATGGATGATCATATGAAATTTGGGATATATCTACATGGATATTAGTATTGGAGATAGCCTACAAGTCAACAAGATATGTAATAACTAAATAACTATAGTATTGAGGTAACCTAGATGTCATAGACATAAAATTTTTATCATATGCTATAATTTGTATTTGTGATTTAATTTATGATTTCAAATATTGTTATGATTTGTGGTAAGTGTTTTTTTGACAAGAAAATCAACTTGACCAGAGTGGTTGTTTGATGGCATGACTCTAATAAAAATAGTTGCACAATATTACTTGATATAAGGTGTTGGCCCTATTTCTAACATAAATAGTGGAGGTATTGCGCATCGAGTGTTATATTGAACCTAGATGTATCAAAATGGGTGGAGGTATTACCCATCACTTATCCTCTAAAACCTAGAGTCATGGGAGGGTCGTGTTAACACACACTCCTCTAGACGTGTAATGGTGATTGTCAATTTTTGAATGGGGAAGCTTGGTCAATATATTGACACTTGTGCTTACAGGTTCTATCTGAGGTTAGGTCATTATACTTGATGCTCCATATTAATCCAACAGAGGAAAGGATGTGATGAAATATGGAAGTAGGTTAAGAAGGAAGGATGATTTGATGTTAGTTCATAATATTGCTTGGGGATTAGATGTGTCATTATTTTATTCTCAATTGTTTTGTAACATCCTACTCTTGCGCGCACATTATTTGACTTATTCTTTGAGGACACTTGCATGGAAGTGACCCGGTTTAGTATATGGTTGTCTGTTTCACTTATGGATTATGATGTTGATGTTGATGGATTATGATGTTATGTTATTTGATATCTATGTATAGACAGGTGTTATTGACATGTTTCTCCTGAGTGTGCATGGCACTTGACAGATTGAGGATATCGATGGCATCAATGGACCTCCTTGAACTTCGGATCGAGTAAGGGAGTGGATTGTATATGATCAGGTATATTATTATGTTGTTATGGATCATTGAAAGTCTCTCGTTGATGGATGCAGGATGATGAATTATTACTAATTAGACTCACATAAGGAGTAAAGGAGTCATGCACAACAACCATATATTTAGGGAGAGGTATGGAAGCAACCCTACCACATCCTACTAGCACTCTCGTCATGGCTCGAATTGTAGGTTAATGATTACCTAGTTCAAGAGATCCATGATGCCTTGATGGAAGACTAAGACAGTCGTTCATGAAGATTCTAAGGGGCGCGCAATAAGGCACAGTCCTTATTCCTTAGAGGCCCTTAGTCTTTCACCAGTTCTCCTGATGGAGTATTGACTCCAAGGGTTGGAAAACTACCAAAATTTGTCAAAGACGAGTGGCACCCTTAGAGTACATAGTGCCTCTTGAAGGGCACGTCACATAAATAAAACTTGAATAAAGGAGAGTGGCACTCTTGGAGCACGAAGTGCGTCTTGCAGGGCACATCATGATTTTAATAAAGGCGAGTCAATGAACCTAGGCACCTAGAAAACGATTTCATTTTGACATTGTTGGACATAAAATAATTATTAAATGAGTATTTTTTATTAATTATAAAATCCCCTAAAAAAATTCCAAGCCTAGTTTAAAAAATTTGAGCCTAATATTAAAGTGGCTAAGAAGACTAAATAAATTAAATTATAAATTCAATAAATGGTCCGGGGTGAAGAAAAATCAAGTTAGGAATTGAAAGAGTAAAAATTTATATCTAAAGATTTAATTATATAAATATGTGCAAAAGAATACCAAATTGGAACTAAGTTAAGAAAGGAAATAAATATAAAATGGAATGTGGAAGCATAGAAAAGAATCTAGTCTAGTCTCACTAAAGGAATTTACTAAATTAAACACAGCTAAGTTTTAGAAAGGCGTGAGTCATTAAAAACGAAATAGAGGGATAAAGGGACAACTAGGAGTGATTTTAGGAGCGCTTTTAGGATGGGTGAGAGAAATTGACATTTAATTAAAATAAATGGTGAATTTATTGGTGCAACTACGGGAACGGGTGACAAGTGTACGGGGGGGGGGGCGGGGAGAATTCTTAATTAATTTAAAAAAAAAATGAATTAAATGTGAAAATGCAAAGTGGTCACTAATAAAAATTCTATAAAAGAAATGGTTGAGAGGAAGAATGGATCATTAATGGTATGAGTAAAGGTATGTTGTTGAAATTTATTTGACAAATTTTACTTGTGAGAGTTGGGATACCTAGCTTGAGAAAGGAGTGGTAGCTCGACCTTGGGAGGCGATATGAGAGACAATTTTTTTTGGTTTTGTTTGTGCGTGGCCCCTTTCCGGCTCAGGGGGATGAGGGGGTACAAGCATTGGATGGGAGGTACCGGTGAATTCTTGATGTTTAGCAAGTGGGAGACAGGAGGGAGTGAAAGTGCAGAATAACAAATTTAGATTCTTCACCTTCATTTCAATAATCCTAAACTAAGACTGAACTCATTAAGATTCAAATTAAAATGTAGTTTCATTCTATAGTATGAGCATGCCTAGTGTAATTCGATTGAAGGTTTTAATTTTTATTGATGTTTAAATTAATTATGTAGTTGCAGTGATCCCATCATCTATTTTGTTTCTCTTTGAGTAAATCTCCCATCCTTATGTTTTCATCATGGCTAAATTGATTCATTTTTTCCTTGGCAAACCTCTTCTCTAAAATTTAATGGATTGATCTTTTCTTATCTAATTCATTTCCTCCCTGGAAAAACCCACGCTCTAAATCATTTTTGACCTTTGTGTTTTTATGGCACCTTAACCCAATAAATTTTATCTATGTTCCCAAAAATGATTTCTCCCAGCCCTGCAAAGGGTCATTTTCATATCTTGTGTTGGCAATCATCTTGGCATCGCTTCCTTCCTTGCATTTTTCCTTCACTCACAGTGATTTAATTGGCATGTCTTCTCTATGTTTTTCCTTCATTCACAACAATTTTTTTGACATAATCTCTCTGCGTTTTGGAATCATATAATGTGTCCAATGAATGTAAGTCCTCCCTTCCCTCTTCCCTTGAAATTCTATGTGTTTCAGACTCATATATTTCCAAGCTGATGTAATTTTTCCTTGCCATTTTCCCTTGACTGTATCTCTGTGTTGAGTTTAAAATTGGAGTCTGATTCCCCACGATTTCCTCTGTGTTCCATAATTACTAGGCAACGCTATCTTCTCCTTCCTTAACTAGAGGATGTCCAGTGAATTTCCTCTGTGTTGCGGTTAATTTTCTTTCCTGTATTTGCACCCCTTTGTATTAATATCTAGTGAACATGGGTGTCTTGTACCAACCATCTTTTCATTTTTTTTCCTTGGAAAAATTGTGTTAATCCCCAATGAATTTGGGTGTCTCGTACCATCCATATTTTTGTTTTGTTTCCTCAGAAAAATCATGTTATTCCCCAGTGAATTTGGGTGTCTCATGCATGAATCTCTACATTTTACCTTATCTCACAACGTTTTTCTATCTTGACTCTCTCTCTCTATGTGATTTTCCTTATGCACAACATTTTGTTAGCTGGTCCTTCCCTGTGAATCACCCTCCAGATCATTGTATCCTAGCAATCTTTCTCTATGAGTTGTTGGATACATCACCCTTGTGAACTTCCTCCAGTTAGCTTAATCACGTTTGGTTCTTTGTATTTACCCAAAACACTTCCTGCGCTGGTGTATTTTCCCGAGGTTCTTAAAATCGTCTTCTCTGCATTTATACTTGGTATTAAATTCACATTTTACCCCATCTTGGACATGCATTCACCCAACATTTCGTAAATGTGCATCAAAAAATCATTAACAACATCTCTTCATTGTTTCACTTGGTGTTACATTCACCTTTGACCTCATCTTGACTTGAATTGACTCAACGATTATTACATTCACCTTGGTATTACCTTGGTATTACATTCGTCTTGGTATTACCTCACCTTGGTTATTACATTCACCCTTTTACCTCAGCTTTGACATGCATTCACCCAGTTATTCATTATTTAATTAAGAGTCTATATCACTATGTAAAATGGTTTGTAATGCTTCGTCTAATGTTAACTTCCTTTTGGATAACTGAGTATTATTGATCTCAATCTTGGGCATTGAATATTTACTGTCGATGAATGATTATGTTAATAATTGATTGCGAACACATATTAATGTTACACATGGTTAGTCAAGTGGTTAGATTTATAGTGCACCATGAAATTCAATGTAATGAATGATTGTTTTAGCTATTTACTTCTTCTGCAATGAAAATTTATTGTAAGGAATGATTGATATTGATATTATTGAATGTTGTTGCAAATTGTTTCAAGATGATTATGATGTGCTAATATGTTTCGCTATTTATGTTTATGTGTCTCTATCCTTCATTGACATGTTGAATGTGTCCTTAGTGATTTCCATGATGAGTAGTTGGTACTGACTTTACTTATGATGTTGTGGATTAGGCGTTGTTGTGATCATGTGTTGATGTTAATTTATTAATATAAAAAAAAAAATATGTTTTATGCTTCGCTTTCCTAGATGTAACAAAGAGTTGTTACATATGGTATTAGAGTAGGTTAAACCCGATGACTTTGGATCATTACGCCTTCCACTACATAAACACTTGATTAATAATTTATCACTAATTAAATTGAATTGTGTCCATGCAGGTAATCATGGTTAGAGGACGCCACAGACGTAGATGAGGTGGTCTTAGGGGAGTAGGTGTGACGCCTCCAGTAGCATCCACACCAAAGGGATATAACCCCCAAGGAGAAGAACAAGTCATTGGAAAGTAGCAGATTGTTGTGGGGGATGTGGTTGAGTTCATGAGGTCCTTTCAGAGGATTTCATAGGCCTTGATTATCCATTTGGATAGAGATGAGACCAGGGCTCTTGTACCCCCTCAGGGCCCACAACGCACCCAAACCGGTACTGGTATCATTCACTGAGAACTCAAGAAGGTCAAATTTTCCAAGTTCTTGGGTGCCATGGATGGCAGAACCACCAAGGCATGGCTGGAGAACATGGCGATGTGATTCGCACTTCATGACTACACCTTCAACATGAAGGTCTGCATGGCGGTCTTTCATTTTAAGGGGAGTGCTCTTCTATGGTGGAAGATGCTCCTGCCACAACTAAACATGACTGTCGAAGATGTGTCATGGTAATTGTTCGAGGAACGGTTCCTGGAGAGATATTTATCTGAGGAATTCATTGAGCGCCAACTCAATGAGTTCAACGCTTTATAATAGGGCAGTCACCTAATTCTCGAGTATGAGGACCATTTTAGGGAGTTGCTTAGGTATGAAGCACATCTAAACATCGATAAGATCAAGGTCAACAAGTTTGTGTTCCACCTTAACGTCAACATTCGTGCGAAGGTGAGGATCCCAATGCCTCAGACATTGCACGATGTTGTGCAGAAGGCCCTCATAGCTCAGGAATATCTCATCAGCGGGGGTTAGACCAGGAATTTTGCGAGACCTATGAGACATACGACATCTGGTGTGCATGAACATCAAACACCAGGTAGACATCCATCAGAGTGTCGAGGCACTATGAGAGGATATGCATTCACAACACCATGGCGATCGGTGCCTTAGCAGCAGACTCCCTACAGAGGACCACAACACCAACAACAATGTCCTTCGTAGCAACAACATTTTAGGCCTGTTCAACAGAACAGACTAGGGTTTCAAGATGGTGGGCCATCAACCTCTACTTCAGGGAACAAGAATATTGGACCGAACATCGGATGTGCGACATATGGAGAGCCACATTATGAGTGTGACTGTCCAGTTGAGAGGGCCAGAGCAGCCGGGTCAGTCGAATACACTACAGTAGGATATTTGGGCAAGGCCCACCAGATTTATGCAGCGGTGACTAACCGCTAGGCTAAACACCAATATACTTGCTCGATATGTCAGGTACCATTGTTGACCATACCTTTAGTATTTTAATAGATCTAAGTGCTGCAAAGAGCTAAAACGAATTAAGGTAAAGGTAGTCAAACAAGACAAGTTTAACTACGTGGAAATGGATTTGGGAGCCAAGAAGAAGGTTGGAGGAATGATTGCGGACCGTAGCCTTAATGATCTGGATTTTATGAGTAGAACAAAATGAATACCGTTTATTAGCAGGTACTTAACACAAAAATAACAGAGATACAGTAAAACAGGTTTTCTATTAAATAACAAAATAAGCTGAAACTGTAAAATGCATCAGAAACAAGCTTGCTGGAATGGTGGCGGCTTATCTCTGAGAAGATATGTGACTGCAGCTCGCATTCGCAAGAAGAAGCTTACAATGAGGCTCGGAAGGCCTTTTTACCATAGACTGGAATGCCAAAAGTCCTAGACATCCAAAAACCTAACCCTAGGAGATGAAGCGCCAAAAGTCATCTGGGCCCCGTTTGGGTAAGTTGGTGCATCAACTTCCCGGGGTCGTAACTTTTGCATACGATCTCCGTTTTATGCGTATGATAGCTTGTTGGAAAGATCTATCCGAGGAATACAACATTTTTGTAAAATTCCATGATGGAATTTTGCAAACGCAACATACCCCAAAAAACGTCGTTTAGGGCCTCAAAACGGCTCCAGAAGTTCACGACCCGAAAAACTGCTAAAAATAGTAAATTGCCAAAAATGTCAGAACGTTGTTTTGAGCCAGTTGGAAAAGGTGGGTGGCAACCGATATCCATCTGGATCATTTAACTTGGGAGATTTTTTCACGAAGGAAAACCTGTACGTAACGATCTTAGGATCTTATGACGTAGTGATCAAT
Organism: Picea engelmannii; assembly: GCA_009831015.1. Classification (NCBI taxonomy): domain Eukaryota; kingdom Viridiplantae; phylum Streptophyta; class Pinopsida; order Pinales; family Pinaceae; genus Picea; species Picea engelmannii. The sequence goes on along the minus strand of ML785203.1, from coordinate 92,880 downwards.
ATGGACTAGTTGGAATCACATGATGCAATACTCAAGTCTAAGACGAAATGGTTGATTTTTATCGATGACTAGGGATAGAGACGAGTGATTGTAGAAAGAAACAAAGGAGTTTCCCTAAGTTTCATCTATTTCCTATAGCTACAGAAGAATATGCGCAAAGGATGCAAGCTATATGAAATCTTAGTGTTGAACGACAAGGGAACGACGGAAGGAATTGAAAACCTTTCAGTAGTACGAGATTTTGCATATGTATTCCCAGAAGAGTTATCAGGTTTTCCGCCCGAAAGGGAATTAGAATTTACCATCGACTTAAAACCTAGAACTGAACTGACAGCAAGAACGCCTTATTAGATGTCGACCCTTGAGTTACAAGAGTTGAAAATGCAACTGAAGTAGTTGTTGGACCTAGGACTTATACGTCCAAGTGTGTCGCCTTGGGGTGAACCTGTTATTTTCATACGAAAGTGTAAATTTTAAACCTATGAAGTAAATCAATGCATATAAATTCTTAAGAAAAAAATAATTTAATGAATGGCTCACACACATAGTACACAGAGATTTACACCAGAAACCCTCCACCGGGAAAACCTTTCTTATATTCATTATGTCGAATTTCACCATTCACCATACAATATATACAATTTTTTTAGGTATTCCGTAGATACCAAAACCCTAATCCCTTAATCCAGGATTAATTTAGAAAACCTCTTAAAACTAGCAAAAACCGCTAAAAAAAAATTTGGGGCGCTGCCCCGGGTTACTGCTCGATGTCGAACATTGCGCGTAACCAAGGGGGGCCATACCTGGCCCCCCTAGGACCCCCTAGGAAGTGTCTGACACACATGACCTAAATAGAACTACTAGAGGGATCATCAGACACAATTGTCGAATTTGACGCGCCCACACACACACATGCAAAGAATATAAAACATACCCAATAGGAAGAAGGATGGGTCGTGGAGGCTCTACATTGAATACCATCAATTGAACAAGGAAATGATCAAGAACCAATATTCGTTTCCAGGAATAGATGATTTTTTTGATCAAATGAAGGGCATGATGGTGTTTTCGAATATCCACTTGAGATCAAGATATCACCAATTACAGATCAAGGAGGAAGACATTCCTAAGACTTCATTCAAGACAAGGTTTGGACATTACAAGTTTACCATTTTACCTTTTGGACTAAAAAATGCCTCAGGGGTATTCATCAACTTGATGAATGGGGTGCTCCATGAATACTTGGACAAGTTTGTTCAAGTATTCATTGATGATATTTTGATCTATTCTTGGATGATGGAATAACATCATGAACATTTTCACTTCGTAATATAGTATTTATGAGAGAAAAAATTATATGGGAAATTGTCAAAATGCTCTTTTTATCATTCAAGGATTCATTATTTAGGGCATGTTATCTCTGACGAAGGTATCATTGTGGATCCAACGAAGGTAGAGGATATTATGGAATGGACTGTGTCGATGAACGTACCAAAAGTACATAGCTTCATGGGTTTAGCTGGATATTATTGACGATTCATCAAAAGTTTTTCAAATATAGAAAATCTGATGATAGAATTGCAGAAGAAAAACAAGAAGTTTGTATGGACCAAGAAATGAGTGGAAGAATTTCGAAGGCTCGAGGATTTTTTGACGATAATGTTGATACTAAAATTCGCTGACATGGATGAGGACTTCTTGTTATGCACAGACACATCCAATGAAGGCCTAGGAAGAGTCTTGATGCAAGATGGTCGAGTGATCGCTTACATCTCAAGGAAGTTAAGAAATCATGAGAAGAACTACACGACGCATAATTTGGATTTGTTGGCCATTGTGTATGCCCTAAGAGTGTGGAGGCACTACCTAATTGGATGAAAATTTGAACTAAAAACAGTCCACTATGGTTTGAACCACATTTTTACACAAACTGACTTAAACATGCAACAAAGGTGTTGGTCAGAATTGCTTAGCGAGTACGATTTTGAGATTACCTACATAAAATGAACAATGAGCAGAGCGACAAATGTGTTGAGTGGGAGACCATGCATATTTTCGGTGATATCTCTCCAGACGAATATTCATGGAAAAAATATAACTATAAAATGCAATGATGACTGGTATAAAGAGGTTAAGGAAAATATCGGGCAAGAGATCATGTTCGTACCAAAATTTGCGGGATTTACTGTGGATAACGACACATTAATGAGATATAATAACCAAATTTATATACTTCCTAACGATGAGTTGACAAGTTTGATATTAAATGAATCTCATAGGGAAGTGTACATGGCTCATCCAAGAGTCACGAAGATGAGGGAAGACCTTAAACCCTTATTTTTCTGGGAAGGAATGAAGGCATAAATCGTCAACTACATGGCGGGATGTCTATAATTTCATCAAGTGAATGCTAAACATAGGCATCCAACATGATTACTACAACCGCACGTTATTCCAAAATCAAAATGGGAGGTCATTTCAATGGACTTTATGGTGGGATTGTCGCTAACAACAAGGAGGCACGACTCAATTTTTGTGGTAGTTGAAACTTTGATGAGGAGTGAAAATTTTGTCCTTGTGCATACGACATATCAAGCACGAGACACAACTATATTTTTCATCAACGATATTGTAATATTTCATGGCATGCCTAAGATGATCATATTCGATCGAGGATTGGTGTTTATAGGTTGATTTTGGACTAGTTTTCAAGAGGCCTTGGGAACCCAACTTAACTTTAGTACCACATATCACTCAGAGACAGATGGGTAGATAGAAAGAACAAACCAAATCTTGGAAGATATGTTGTGTATGTACGTGATGGAACAACATAAGCGTTGGGAGGATTTATTTCCACTCAAAGAGTTTACATACAACAACAACTATCAAAGCACCACTAAGATGGCACCATTTGAATTTCTTTACGAGTGACCCTGTCAAACGCCTTTGAGCTAGGATTGACTGGAGGATAGGGTCCTGATAGGACCCGAAGAGATCCAAGAAATGGAAGAACAAATGAAAATGATAAGACAAAGGATTAAGGAGGCGCATGATCGACATAAGAGTTATGTCGATGTGCATTGCGTTGACCATAGTTATGAAGTGGGTGATCGAGTCTTCTTGTCAGTGAAACTGCACAAGATTTTGATCAAGTTTCGAAAGGGTTCTAAATTATCTCCTAGGTTTTTACGACCTTTCAAGGTTGTGGAAAATAAAGGGCTCATGGACTATCAACTAGCCTTGCATGATTCTTTGAGGCGTATGCACGATGTTTTTCATGTATCAGTTTTGAGACATTATGTTAGTGATCCTACACATGTGATTGACATGAGTTCTTTACATGTGTCGGAATAGGGTGTTCTCACAGTAGATCCAATCCACATTCTGGACCATCACATTCAACAACTACGACATCGAACATTCGATAAGGTCAAGGTCCAGTGGGACAATTATAGTCCACACTCAACTACCTAGGAGAACTCATATGATATGCGCTAACAGTTTCCATTTTGTTTGATAGTAGACATTTATATATTGTGAAATACTTTATTTAATGCAAATATATACTGTGAAACTTCAGGATGAATTTTAAACCAAGAGAGTGTGTATGTAACATCCCTCTCTTACGTGCACATGATTTGACTTACTCTTTTAGGACACTTGCGTGCAAGTGATCCGGTTTAGTATATGGTTGTATATTTCTCTTATGGATTCCGATGATGTTGTTGTTGGATTATGATGTTATTTTATTTGATATCTATGTATAGATAGGTGCTATTGACAAGTTTCTCTTGAGTGTGCAGGGAACTTGACAGATTGAGGATGTTGATGGCATCAATGGACCTCCTTAGACTCTGGATCGAGTCAAGAAGTGGACTGTATATGATCGGATATATTATGATTTTATTAATCATTAACAGTGTTTCGTTGATGGATGCAGGATGACGATTTCTTTCTAATCAGACTCACATAAGGAGTAAAGGGGTCATGCACATCAACCACATATTGAGGGAGAGGTGTGGCAACAACCCTGCCACAACCTACTAGCACTCTCGTCGTCGATCGAATTGTAGGTTAATGATTACCTTGTTTGATAGATCCATGATGTCATGAGGGAAGACTGAGACAATCACTCACGAATATTCTAAGGGGCGTGCAATAAGGCAGGGTCCTTACTCCTTAGAGGCCCTTAGTCTCTCACAAGGTCGCCTGATGAAGTATTGACCCCAAGGGTTGAACAACTACCAAAATAATTCAAAGGTGAGTGGTACCCTTTGAGCACGTAGTGTGTCTTCAAGGCCACATCACATAAATAAAACTTTAATAAAGGGGAGTGGCACCCTTGGACCACAGACTGCATCTTGAAGGGCACGTCGTGAATTTAATAAAGGTGAGTCAATGAACCTAGGCACCTAGAAAACAATTTTGTTTTGACATTGTTGGACTTATAATAATTATTAAATGAGTATTTTTTATTAATTATAAAATCCCCTAAAAAAATTCTAAGCCTACTTTAAAAAAATTGAGCCTAAGATTAAAGTGGGTAAGAAGACTAAAGAAATTAAATTATAAATTTAATAAATGGTGGCGGGTGAAGAAAAATCAAGTTGGGAATTGAAAGAGTAAAAATTATATCTAAAGATTTAATTATATAAATATGTGCAAAAGAATACCAAATTGGAACAAAGTTAAGAAAGGAAATAAATATAAAAAGGAATGTGGAAGCATAGAAAAGAATCTAGTCTAGTCTAGCTAAAGGACTTTCCTAAATTAAACACAACTATGTTTTAGAAAGGTGTAAGTCATTAAAAAGGATATAGGGGGAATAAAGGGACAAATAGGATTGATTTTAGGAGTGATTTTAGGATGGGTGAGGGAAATTGACATTTAATTAAAATAAATGGTGAATTTATTGGTGCAACTACGTGAACGGGTGACAAGTGTATAGGGGAATAAATTCCTAATTAATTTAAAAAAAAATGAATTAAATGTGCAAATGTCAAGTGGTCACTAAGAAAAATTGTATAAAAGAAATGGCTGAGAGGAGGAATGGATCATTACTGGTATGAGTAAAGTTATGTTGCAGGAATTTATTTGACTGATTTTACTTGTGTTATTTGGGATACCTAGCTCGAGAAAGGAGTGGTAGATTGACCTTGCGAGGCGAGATGGAATCTAGAGTTTTTTGGTTGTGTTTATGTGTGGTCCCTTTGCGGCTCTGGGGGCTGAGGGGGAAGAAGAGTACCCCTAGAATTGACTGGGAGGTATCGGTGAAGTCTTTATGGTTGGCAAGAAGGAGACAAGAGGGAGAGAAAGTGTTGAATAACAACTTCAAATTCTTCGCCTTCGATTACGATAATCCTAAACTAAGACTGAACTCATTAAGTTTCAAATTAAAATGTAGTTTAATTCTATAGTATGAGCATGGCTAGGGAAATTCGATTGAAGTTTTTAATTTTTATTAAGGTTTAAATTAATTATGTAGTTGCAGTGATCCTATCAATTATTTTGTTTCTCTTTGAGTAAATATCTCAACTTTATGCTTTCACCATGGATAATTTGATTCATTTCTCTCTGGCAAACCCTTTCTCAGAAATTTAATGGAATGATCTTTTCTTATATAATTCATTTACTCCATGGAGAAACCCACACTCTGAATCATTTGTTACCTCTGCATTTTTATGGCACCTTCACCCAATAAATTGTATCTCTTCTCCTAAAAACAATTTTTCCCAGCCCTGTGAATGGTCATTTCTAGATCTTGTGTTGGCAAGCATCTCAACGTTACTTCCTTATCTGTGTTTTTCCTTTACTCATAGCGATTTAATTGGCATGTCTTCTTTGTTTTTTTCCTTCATTGACAACATTTTTTTTGGAATAATCTTTTTGCGTTTTGGAATCATAGAATTTGTCCAGTGAATGCAAATTCACCCTTCCCTCTTCCCTCAAATTTCTCTGCATTTTAGACTCATAGATTTCCGAACTAATGTAATTTATCCTTTCCATTTTCTTTTTAATTTATCTCTGTGTTGAGTTTAAAAATGGAGCTTGATTCCCCACAATTGCCTCTACATTCCATAATTATAGGGCAATGATATCTTCTCATTCCTCAACTAGAGGATGGCGAGTGAATTGCCTCTGTGTTGTGGTTAAGTTGTTTTCCTTGATTTGTGCCCCTTTGTCTTACTCTCCAACGAACGTGGGTGTCTCGTACCAACCATATTTTCATTTTTTTTTCCTCACCAAAATCGTGTTATTCCCCAACGAATTTGGGTGTCTCTTACCAACCATATTTTCGTTTTGTTTACTAAAAAAAATCATGTTATTCCCTAGCAAATTTCGGTGTCTCGTACCAGTCATACTTTAATTTATTTTCCTCAGAAAAATCGTATTATCCACCCAATGATATATTGGGCATGACTCTTTGTGTTTTACCTTATCTCACAACATTTTTCTATCCTGACTCTCTCTCTCTGCGATTTTCCTTAAGTACAACGTTTTGGTATCTGGTCCTTCCCTACGAATTTCCCTTCAGATATTTGTCTTCTAGCAATATTTCTCTGCGAATTGTTGGATACATCACCCTTGTGAATTTCCTCTAGTAAGATTAATCGTGTTTGGTTCTCTGGATTTACCCCGAACACTTCCTGCGCTGGTGTATTCTCTCGGGGTTCTTAAACTTGTCTTCCTACATTTTTTCTTGGTATTACATTCACCTTTTACTCAAGCTTGGACATGCATTCACCCAACATTTCGTAAATGTGCATCAACAAATCATTAATGACATCTCTATGTTGTTCCACTTGGTATCACATTCACCTTTTAACTCATCTTGACTTGAATTCACTCAGCGATTATTACATTCACCTTGGTATTACATTCACCCTGGTTACTACATTCACCCTTTTACCTCATCTTTGACATGCATTCACTCAGTTATTCATTATTTAATTAAGAGTCTATATCACTATGTAAAAAGGTTTTTAATGCTTCATCTAATGTTACCTTCCTTTTGGATAATTGAATAGTATTGATCTGAATCTTGCCCATTGAATATTTATTATTGATGAATGATTATGTTAATAATTGATTGCGCGCATCGATTAAAGTTATGCATGGTTACTGAAGTGGTTATATTTCTAGTGCACCATGAAATTCAATGTAATGAATGATTGTTTTGGTTATTTACTTCTTGTGCAATGAAAATTTATTGTAAAGAATGATTTTTATTGATATTATACTTCTCGCACGCCATGGAATAAATGTTGAATTTTATGTTGACTACACTGCACCTTGGTTAAATGATTATTATGATTGATTGATTATTCCGTCTACGCCTTAATTTAATTGAGAATTACTTGTTCCATGATATTTATAGCTAGGTGTGGATGGACATGGGTGTAGTTACTTTGGCGTCATAAAAATTTAATGAATATTTACCTTGCGCCATTGATTATGTTGTAATTTAATAATTGGATTGCATGTGCATTGGATTAGTGACAAATTTACCATGTTCTAGATTCATTACTCGCACACATTTCATTAACGTTGATGCACAATGAGTTTATTAATAAAATGTACTTGCATGCCTTAATTTAAATCGGCATGTGATTGATTCGTAATATTTCTCTTGCACCTTCAATTTTAAAGTTGATCACTCTTGCGTCTTGAGTAGATGCTAATTAATCTTGCGCCATTACTTAATTTGAGATGTGAATGTTCTAGAATTGTTTACTCTCATGCACAAAGAACATTTAAATGTGGATGTATAATTGATAACGATTATGGTTACCCTTGCGCCATGATTAATTGATGAATAGGAATGATGGATTGATCTAGTTGATGATTGGGATTGTTTGTTAGTGGGATGTATACACCTCCTTGTTCCTCAAAATAGTCATCAGCCTTGAGACCTTAAATGGTTTAAATCAATTGGAACATGGGCTTGAGCATTGCTTATGTTTCCTGGAGGTCCTAACCTTGCAGGGTAGGTTGGGCAGGTAGTCATTTTATATTCATTATCTGATTGAATGTTGTTGTAAATTGTTTCAAGATAATTATGATGTGCTAATATGTTTCACTATTTATGTTTATGTGTCCCTATCATTCATTGATGCATTGAATGCGTCTTTAGTGATTTCCATGATGAGTAGCTGGTAATTTTTTTACTTGTGATGTTGTGGATTAGGCATTGTTGTGATCATGTGTTGATGTTAATTTCTTAATGCACAAATATTTTTTTTTACCTTTTATGCTTCGTTTTCCTAGACATAACGAAGGGTTGTTACATGGTTCCAAAAGACTCATTTTGATTCCCTCTTGATATTTTAAGTGTCATGATCAATGATTGATGCATTATTGTAGTTTTGTTAGTTAATCTTACCAAATATGTATTTAATTTGTTTTGTCATTACATCCCTGTTGAGATCATAAATAAACTATGTACTATAATCACTGATTGTTTATTATTAATACATGCATAGACTACGTGTCCTCTAGGTACGCATACATACTCTACACATGAACACTAGTACAATCAATTGATGTATTAATTACTACAATAGATTATTAACTAACTAATTGAATGGTTTAACGATTATGTAAATTATATTTTATACATAAATATCTAGTAGCATTAGATACCTTCTTTGACTTTATTGATGGTTGGTATGATGAATTGACTTTATTGTTATTTTATGTAAGTCATTTAATATTTCATTTTTATTTGAACTTTCCCCCATAAATATATATGATGGAGGTTGATGGCTAATAACGAGGGTGGTTGAGGAGACTTGGGGATGGGGATATGGAAACTTGATAAATATGAAAAGGAATGGAGGTTGTGGATATATTAAATAATTAATGGAAGAAATATTTTCTTGTGGAAATATTCTTAGCGCATATGTGAATTGTTCTTCTTGAAGTCACGAGCAAAGAGGGCCAATGAAATGAAAGGTTTCTTGGAGCTAGGAGGCCTTCTAGGCTCCTACTTGGCTAGGATACTAACTCCATTGTTTCACTTTGGGAAAGTGGGGAAAAGAATTGGGAAAATAATTATTGGAAGCATATTCCTACTACATTACAACTAATGAGCTTCAAAAATCCAAGGAGGAGGCCATTCCATGGAATTTGTTTATAGTTTTGTTTAAATGTTATTTATATTTATATCATTATTTATATTTATTGTTGTGCAAATGTAGAAGAGTTATGGAAATGAAAACCAGTGAAATCATGTTAAAACAAAGTTGTTGTAAGGTATGTATTAAATGAGTGATTAAAATTGCCTAGCATATTGTGGATCAGTGTTAGCATGACAAATCCCTTAAATCCAGTACATGTGATGTCCTTATTAGGAGTTAGGGGAAGTACATATTAGGCTCACCAATCAATAGGTATGAGAGGATTAATTTCATATCCTCAAGGAAAAATCATTGATCTACCCATTCGAAGGAATTTGTGTGAAGGGATCTCTTTAACAGGATATATTATACCGAAAGAATTATTTTTAACTCAATCTCAAGTGCTCATTTTTAGCCATATAGGATAACTATGGTTTTATTTATGAAATCATGATAATATGAATGAGGAGGCACACTACAATGGGGTGGTAGGGAATTTTAATGTGAAGATAGTGGTAGATTTGCAAAATTACCTCTACTAGAAAAGGTTCCAACAAGATGTCAATCTATGTATCTAATCATGCACTATATGTGTCATTTATAAACTTTCAATGAATATGTAGGAACTATACACTCCTCTACTCAAGCCAAAACAAATCTTCAAATTCACTCTTCATATATTTTATGTTATGTCTTTCATCAATTAAGCATGATAGTAATTGTCTTTTTGTGGTTGTTGATCAATTCTCTAAGATTGCAGTTTGGACATTGTGTAAACAAAGTGCCACAATAAAAGCCATTGTTAAACTCTTATCCAAGCATGTTTTTGTTCATGTTCGGTTCCCAATGGCCATTTTTATATTAGGGACAATAGGTTCATAAGTATTTGGTCCATGATCAACACCTAAGTGACCAATTCTACTTTCCTCCATCCCAGGGAAGAAGGACACACAAAGGTTTTCAGCACAATCATTGTAAATATACTTGTAATCTTTAACTCCAAGCATCGAGGTACATAGGATAAAAGGATTTCTTATGTTTGAAAAAACTATATCAAAATTTTTATAGTTTTAGTGGTCATGATCCCTTTTAGGTGTGCCTTGGATACATCCATTATACACAAATGATGTAGGCTATGCCCACTTCATCGACATGGGGAAATTCCTCTCACACTTAAAGGAGGCATACAATACAATAAAATTTGTTGAATGGATGTAACACATGTAATAAGAATATCATCATAATTTAGAAAAACAAAACAACATGTACACCAAGAATAGATCTCAAAATAATATTTGTAATTACATAAAAGAATGCCCAAAATAGAGTTCATAGGCTAAAGTTGTGAGTTCATATTCTAAAGGTATGGGAAACAGAATTTGGCATACCCATTAGGCGCTTTAAAACTTATTTTTTTTTCCACATGATGTCTTAGGGTCAAGGTATTTTTCATCTTACTATTTTATGTTCTTTCTAATTTTGGCATTATATTAAAATGTAATTTTAACTTTTTATTATGTGTTTTTTTAAGAATGAGCATAGTTATATGCATCAATTCATAAATAAAATACCATTATTCTATCTTTTTTTGTATTGGTATTTGTAAGTTCTTCATATAAATGGGCACAGAGACCCTTGCGCAACTCTTTAAGGAGATAGAATTTGGGGTTGCTTTGGTACCCAAGTTGGGAAAGTGGACACCTTGGGAATTTGAACGTGCCAAGGGTCTTGCCGAAGTATAAAGAAACCAATAGATTGGGGTGCATGAACATGAGGAGTGCACCAAGGTTGTGTAAGTTTTAAACTTGTGAAGTAAAGAAATGCATATACATTCTTAAGAAAAACATAAATTAATCAATGGCTCATTCACATAGTACACAGAGATTTATATCGGAAACCCTCAACCGGGAAAACCTTTCTTATATTTATTATATCAAATTTCACAATTCACTATACAATATATACAATGCTTTTAGGTATTCCATAGATACCAAAACCCTAATCCCTAAAACCTGGATTATTTTTAGTAAACCGCTAAAAATAGCAAAAACCACCCAAAAACAATTTCGGGGCACTGCCCCAAACACTGTGTGTAACTAAGAGGGACCATACATGCCCCCCCCTGGGACCCCCCTAGGAAAGCACCCGGTGCACACAACACAAAAAGATCACTAGTACCAGGGATCATCAGACGCAGTTGTCATATTTGACGTGCCAACACACACACATGCAAAGAATATAACACATACCCAACATTCTCCCACTTGTTGTTTTCTTTGCATCCAGGGGTCCATGGGATTATATAGTCAACAATCCAAGGAAGCAATGCCCATTTTTACTCTACACCAGGAGAACTTTTCTGTGCTCACAAACTTTTTCAATGAATCTGCAACATTCTTCAAAGTGTCAACCTTTTCTAGCAACACCTTCTTTTCCTCAACCATGTCTCTCACAAAGTGATACGAAACATCAATATGCTTTGTCTTCGAATGATAAGCTGGTTTCTTTGCCAGGAAGATTGCACTCTGACTGTCACAATCTAATCTAACTTCTTGTTGTACCAACCCAATACCAGAACACAATCTTTGTAACCATACCACTTCCTTGCTTGCATGAGTGGCAGCCATGTATTCATCTTCTATAGTTGAGAGTGCCACTACAGCTTGTCTTTTGCTCATCCAACTAATTTTTCCTCCAAACAAGTTATGCACATACCCACTTGTATGTCTTATGCAATCCAGGTCTCCAGCCCAGTCTACATCAACAAAGCCATGTATTTCCAACACTATCTCCAATCCTGGTCTTCCTTGGTAGCACAATCCATAACTGGTAGTTCCACGAAGATACTTGAAGACCCTCTTTACTTCTGTCCAATGCTCCTTCCCTGGTTTTGACATATACCAGCTCAAATCTCCCACTACATGAGCAATGTCTGGTCTAGTATAGACCATTGCATACATCAAACGACCAACTACACTGGCATACGAAACATGGGACATGTCCTCTTCTTCTTCCTGTGTCTTGGGACACTGATCTGTAGATAAATTTACACCTATAGGAATAGGAACCTTGACCAATTTACTTCCATGCATATTAAACCTCTGCAATATCATCTCAACATATTTTCTCTCATTCAACTAGAGTTTCTTGTTTGCACGATCTCTTTTAATCTCCATTCCCAGAATTAAGTCAACAACACTGAGATCCTTCATGTCAAATTTGGAGGATAGCTGTGATTTCACCTCCTTGATAAGATCCATGTTATTTATTACCAACAACATGTCATCAACATACAACACTACATAAATGAAGTGATTACCATCCTGCTTGGAATATACACAGTGATCAACCCTTATTCTTACAAATCCCAATCCAAGGACATATGTGTCAAAAGTTTGGTACCACATCCTGGGTGATTTCTTCAGACCATATAGTGACTTCTTTAGCTTACAGACCAACTCTTTCTTTCCCTTCACTACAAATCCTTCTGGCTGCTTCATGTAGATTTCTTCTTCCAGATCCCCATGTAGGAATGGTGTCTTCACATCCATCTGTTCCACTTCAAGATCAAAAGTAACAACAATAGATAAAAAAAAATCTAATATAAGTTAACTTAGAAACAGGAGAAAAAATCTCACCAAAGTCAATTCCCTCTACCTGGGAATAACCTTTTACTACTAACCGAGATTTGTATTTCTCCACTTTACCTTGTGCATTAAACTTCTTCTTAATCAACCATTTTCTACCAACAAATTTTCTTCCAGCTGGCAACTCAACTATATCCCATGCCTCATTCTTATCCAAGGCATCCATTTCTTCAACCATCACCTTCTTCCAGAGTTTACTATACTTTGAATTCACTACTTCCCTGACAGTTCTGGGATCATCATCAGTAATAGATAAAGAAAAATTTGAACAAAAATCAGGTGGACTATACATTTCTGGTTGCCTTCTATCTCTCACTGATCTCCTCAATACTGGGGTATGAGGTTCTTCTTCTTCTTATTCTTTTGTTTCCTCTTCTTCAGATGATTCAGATTTTGCATCATCCAACTCAAGCTCTATTTTCTCAGGTTCTTCTTGCGTTGGTAGGAATTTCTGTTTGGACACATCTTTTACCTCTTTGAAAACAACATCTCGACTGTAAACAATTTTTTTGGTTTCTGGGTTCCTAAGATTATAACCTTTCACACCATCTTTATAACCAATAAAGATACACCTTTCATCCTTTTTATCCAGCTTACTTCTATTTTCCTTTGGAACATGTACTTAAGCATCACAACCAAACACTCTAAGATGTTGAAGAGACAATTTCTTTCCAGACCATACCTCGTGTGGAGTTTTATCATCCAACGCTGATGAAGGTGATCAATTGACTAGGTAACATGTTGTACCTACTGCCTGTGCCCATAATTCTTGTCCTAACCCGGAACCGCTAAGCATGCTCCTTGATTTTTCCATCGGTGTCATGTTCATCTTTTCTACAACTCCATTCTATTGAGGAGTGTATGGAGTATTCTTCTGCCTTGCTATACCACATTTCTTACAGAAATATTCGAATGAATTTACGTAGAATTCTCCACTGTTATATGTTCTCAATATCTTTATTTTCTTCTCTGTCTGATTTTCTACCAGAGCCTTAAACTCTTTAAATTTATCAAATACCTCAAATTTCTTTCTCAGAAAATAAATCCATGTGTTCCTTGAAAAATCATCTATGAATGAAACATAATACACAGATTTACCTAGGGATGGAACAGGAACAGGTCCAAACACATCACTGTGTATCAACTCTAAGATCCCCTTTTCTCTTGTAGCACCAGATGGGAATCTTACTCATTTTTGTTTACCATATATGAAATGTTCACAAAAATCAAAATCCAGAGTGAAATTAGACATACCTTCAACCATGCCTTTATTGTGTAGTGTTCGAAGGCCCTTTTCTCCAATATGACCCAGTCTTTGATTCCACAGCATGGTCTTCTTTTCAGGGATGACATTGGTCTTGTCTTCTTTATTTGTTTGCTCAAGAACAACAGAACTGTTACACCCATTAGTATAAGTGCTTCCCAACAACTTGTACAGAGTTCCACACCGAACTCCTCTCATCAACACCATTGCCCCTTGTACCATCTTGCAAGTGTTCTTTCCAAATACAGTATCCACTCCTGCATCATCCAACTTGCTTACATATATTAGGATCCTTGAAAGTTTTGGAATGTGCATAACCCTAGGGAGAGTTCTAATCCTTCCATCTTTTAGTAGCAACTTAACTCTTCCACGTCCCAAGATTTTTGTTGTCAAGTCATCTCCTAGGAATACATCACCACCATCATATTTTTCATATTCAGAGAACCGCTCCCTGTGAGGACTCATATGGTATGATGCACCTGAGTCGATCAACCATACATCAAGGTCTACATGTGTACTTGTAGATGCCAGGTAAACATCACCTCCTTCTTCAGTGGAGGTTTTTGCCTCTATGAAAGAGGTACTATCAGATCCCTTTGGTTTTTCAACCTTCTTAGACTTGTAATCTTTCTTATAATGCCTTGTTTTACCACACTTCCAACATTTCCTCCAAGATTTTCCTGGAGACTTAGATCTACCTGTAGATTTAGATCTCCACCTCGAAGACTTACCAGGATTCCTTTCTTGGGTACGACCTCTTACAAATAATGCATTTGTGCTATTACCATCCATGCTTTTTCACCTCAACTCTTCAGATAACAAGGATGCAACTACATCCTCATACTTCAATGTAGATTGAGTGGTACTACCTATTGCTACAACCAGATTATCCCAAGAGTCTAGAAAAGAACATAACAAAGTAATACACGTATCTTCTTCAGCAATCATAATATTAACAGAGCCAAGTTGACTTACCAGAGTATTAAAGGCATTTAGATGTTCTATCACAGAATCTCCATCTTCCATTCTAAGATGATACAACTTTTTTCGAAGAAACAACTTGTTTACCATGGAATTTGATTGATACAAATTCCCCAACTTATCCCATAGTTCCTTTCCTATAGATTCTCCTGAGACATTCAACAACATTGAATTTTCTAGGAAGAGTCGAATAGTACTCCTTTCTCTTTTGTCCAACTTCTCCCAATCTTCCTTCGGCATACCAGTAGGTGGTGTACTAGTAGTTTGTGCACTAGTAGGTTGGGTATCAGTAGCCTGCGTGCTAGTAGATGGTGTACCAGTAGGTTGTGTACCAGGATCCAGAACGATCCATTGTTCTTTGTCTACCAGAAGGTCCTCCATCTTCAACTTCCATAGTTCAAAGTTTTTACCATTTAACTTATCTATCTCGATTCTAAAAGATCTTGTCATTCCTTTTTTTTCACTCAAATCACCACTACAAAAGCTCCCACCAAGCCGAGGTTTATCACAGATCCAAGATAAACTTGATCTATCAAGACCGAGCCAAACCCTCAACAACAAAGGCTTCTCTCTGAAGCCAAAAATGAGCTTTGATACCACATGTAAATTTTAAACCTGCAAAGTAAAGCAATGCATATAGATTTTTAAGGAAAACAAAAATTAATCAATGGCTCATTCACATAGTACACATAGATTTATATCGGAAACCCTCAATCGGGAAAACCTTTCTTATATTCATTATATCGAATTTCACCATTCACTATACAATATATACAATTTTTTTAGGTATTCCATAGATACCAAAACCCTAATCCTTAAAACCAAGATTATTTTTAGTAAACCGCTAAAAATAGCAAAATCCGTCCAAAAAAAAATTTGGGGCACTGCGCGTAACCAGGGGGGTATACCTACCCCACCAAGACCCCCCTAGGAAAGTACCCGACGCACATGACACAAACATAGCACTAGTACGAGGGATCGTCAGATGAATTTGTCATATCTGACGTGTCCACACACACACATGCAAAGAATATAGCACATACCCAACAGGTTGGGGTGCATCGATCCTAAGGGGAAGGAAAACTAATAAGCGGATGGGTTCATTTAGACGACCACGTCCGCGAAGGGGTGAAATGATTCCTTTATGTTATTTGGTATTTGAAGGGGCATAACAATTCATTTGGACACATGGATTCAAAAAGGGGAACAACACCCACAAAGGATGCAAAAACTCATGATGGTGACCTTTGGAGTCCCTATAAGAGAATAAGGGAACACAACCAAGGAAGGAAGATTTGAAGACAAGGAGAGAAAGAGGAGATCTGTGGTTCTAAAGAAGGCTTATACAAAGAGGGGCTCCTTCTATCAATGAGCCAAGTAGCTCCACATGGGAGGACTTGTGCTGCCTTGAGGTGGATTTGGTGGACATAGTTGGGCGAACTTATTCTAGGTTGATTTTGGGGAAGGCTGGAAACATGAGTCTTTTGGAAGCATGTGTGAAACAAGACCGAAATTTCTGAAGTCTATGGAAATGAAGAGACAACAAGTCTGCAGTTGAGGGAATGGTTGAGGTGCACCACACGACATTGCAGAGACAGTTGTGATAGAGTGTCTCGGTGTGACGAATCTGTGTATGAGTATCTTGGTGAGGTGAGGCAAGTTACGTGACTCTTCCAAGTTGTAAACCAACTCAATAGGGATCATAATGTAATTGTTTTGAAATAACAAAGACTTAGTTGGGTATTAGGCTCGATTTGTGCCATGCACACTATATCTCTGTATGTCTTTCGTTTATTCAGTTGTTGTTCTCTTGGCTTCCCATGTTCATGGATGTATGCTTAAATATGACTAAGTGTTAAACTAGTAACAATTGTCTAAGTATACAAGAGTTGCACTAGAGTAGGAGTGTGACTTGCTAATAGCCTAGAACAAAGTATCACGAAAAAGTATCCTTGGTGTGGCCAAGTAACCAAATGAGAAACATCGCGGTGCCGCATGCCCTTTATTGATGCACACTCGCAAGATTCAACTAGACAAACCATGGGGAGGTAACAATATGTATATAATTTATATATCTTCATTATTTAATCTCTTTATAAAATTTGGGTCTTATAATATTATTTTCTTCTCAATAATATTTCTTATATTATTTTTAAAATATTATATTTTTTTATTTCATTTTAAATTTAAATCCCATACAAGATTAAAGACTAAATAAACATTTACAATGTTAACAAGAATCACGAAACTATACTTCAAAACAAAAACTCGAACAAATATAATAATTCGGGAATGGTGAAGATGGAGAAAATTTGAATATTATATGCAAATATTGAACACGTTAAGGTGTCTTATCGATATTTCTTAAGCGATAAGATAAATAGATCCACTTGTGATATTGTCCACGACTATACCAGATTGCATGTATCCTTACCAGCAACTCGGTAAAGAATAAATTCGAGATTAGGAAAAACGCGATAATTACTTGGAGATGAGCAATTATAGTAGACAAACACCATAAACAAAGGGAAGTGGATAATTATTGTTAGAAAAGGAAATGGGTAACCATATTTATATTAGGAAATATATTTTTTTGTAAATAAAAAAGGTGTATTTCCTTATTAATTCGTTGTTATTATACAAAACTGATATATGTTATAAGTTTGTCACTTGTTTGTTAAATTAGCGGAAACCGAAACAGGTGGCAGTCATTTGTTCTTTTGGCCAAAAATAACAACCACCACATGCTCCGCCATTTAGTTGGAAACCAAAGCAAGTGGCATCTTGTGGTGTTGACAATCCTATTTGGACATACATTCAAAAGATGATAATTCAAACCAAACATAAAACTAAATAGAGAACCAGAACAAGTAGACAAGAACACAACTCCATTTCCATGTAAGCAAGGTGCAGAGGACTAAACAGATTTAAACATTAGGAGGGCTATGAGAACAATGGAACCTGCCATCTAGAGAGCCACTATGTGGAGTGCCCTTGTTGGGTATGAGTGCAAAGGGATGCGCACAGGTCGGGCATCTCTTATTGACTGGCGTGTTTGAGAAGGCATCTAACAACATGTCTATTCGAATGCTAATGAGTGTATGCTAGTGGAGTTGCTCCATCATGTAGCCCCTCATTTCAAAAATGAGTTCCAACTGCTCTGGTCTGAAGAGACTGGGTGGACTCTGGTTACAATCTGCAACTGGGTTGAGTAGTGGGGGCTCAACTGACCAGTCTGTCGTGGGGAGTTCCTCGTGGACAATTGAAGTGGCGCCTTCCATGGTCTTCGCTGGATCTGTAGCTGCAATGTTGGTGTTGGGGCTATCTTAGGCATCCATGACCATGTATAGGATAGTGGAACCTGAATTGGTTCCTCCATGATTTCCTCCTCCATGAAGGAAATTGGAGGCATGGGTGGCTTCATGGTTAGTTGCGTCTAGGCTATAGATAAATCCCTCTCCAAATTGTGTAGTTGTCTTTGCCTTGTGGCGTGACAGTACTAGAAGGGTCCCTGCCTGGGTCCCTCTCTCTCTCTCAACATGGTGGAGCTTGGAGGCCGAAGAAGTCTGAGAATGAGGCCATAGAAGTCTGAGAGGACTAGAGCCAGATCCCTGAGCAGAGAAAAGATACAGAGCATAAAAGAAGAATGGTGAATTCCATGGTCGAGCTCGAGAATTAAGTAAGGAGATGATAAGACTGTGCAACCTCCCCCATACCCAACGTCATCCCCCTACAATTAATCAGTGAGGGCACCATTAATCTTGCATAGGGGCGTTGTCCTCCCTCCCTCTGTAAGCATTTATGGTCGTCCTTCATCCAAGAATGGGCTTTGGGGTGGCGGTCGACCATATTTATGACAAGTTCTGCATGGGGGTTGTGCGGCCTCCCCTGGGCTAGGTGTCACCCCATCCACGGTTTATATTATAAAATATTAATAACACAAGGAAATGAATAATTAATGTGAGAATTATTTTCACAGGTAAATGAATAATTAAGGTTAGAATTATTTTGATTGTATTATTTATAACTGTTTTGAGTGTGATAATAGAATTTTTAAAGAATTTGTATTATATATTTTTTATTTATTATGTTGAAAGATGCTTTCTATACTTCAATGGACGTGGATTTGTAATTTGTTCCTAATTCAACATGGAGTTGACAAGTTGCATTTAAAAAATATTATAACAAACAAATATTTCAATGTCCACTATAATTAAAATATTTTAATGTTAAATTTAAGTAAATTAATTTTATATCAAATTTATTTATCAATATGAAAAATTCATTATTCCTTGTCAAGATGATGTGTAATTAGTTTTGTGATTAACACAAAGTTGAAAATAACATTTAAAAAAGATAAAAATAACAAAAAAATATTACAATGTAAACCATAAAATATCAATTATATATTTAAATAGTATAGTCTTTATTTATATATATATATATATATATATATATATATATATATATATATATATATATATATCCATCTTAACTGTAAATTTATATTGATTTTTTTAAATATATATAAATTTCAAATTCTAAGTTAAAATAAATATAAGTTGATATTTATGATGTAATATTTTACTTGAAGAAATATCTCAAAGTCATTACTTTTTATTTTATAAATATTTAATTATTTTTATCTTATGAATGCATTTGCTCATAATAATATAATAATAATCTATTTTTAAAGTCACGGCCAAGTCAACACACCAAATTGGTGTATGAGACCTCCTTGTTTATGGGATAAGGGACCCCTTGACTCGTAAAATCTATGAAAGTATACATACCCTACCCCCTATTTAATTATTTTTATTATTTTTATTTTACGAATGCATGTACTCATAATAACATTTTACTTTGTCCCTGCCTCCTAGGAAAGGATGCGTACTATATGCGTTGCTTTAACATCTATTATGAGATAAACTACGATGAATGACTTTTATGGTACATCTTAAATAGAGAGGAACCAATTCTCCATTTGAGGAAACTTAATGTCTCTTGATTTACGTAGAAGAAACTTTTCCTACAATGAATTTCAAAGTTTTTATCTCCCAATATAAAATCTCCATTTCATCACCGTTGAGATGTCGACACTCTTAGCTGCGTCCGATAATTAGGTTTACCAAAGACGATATAATAAGAATAGGCCAACTCTGTGCTCGTCATTGAAAGCGAAAGCTCGCTCCCCTACCTTTCCCCAACCTAATTGTCGGATTAAATGTGTAGTATTAGTTTGAAAGAGCGCATGGGTTAGTGTAGCCCTACAAGCTGCGAGATGGGTCGAGCTCCTTGCTGCGAAAAAATCCATACAAAGAAAGGCGCTTGGACTAAAGATGAAGATGAGGCACTCATTGCATATATTCAAGCCCATGGAGAAGGCTGCTGGCGTTCCCTTCCAAACGCCGCTGGTTCCATTCTTTTCCATATCGCATCTGTTGTTTTGCTTTGTTGGTCTATGTACTGATCTGTTTTCTCTGTTCGTTCATTGCTTTGTAATGATAAGTTCTGCAATCTGCTTTTAACCTCTTCTCAGGGCTGCAGCGGTGCGGTAAAAGCTGCAGGCTTAGATGGATAAACTATCTCCGTCCTGACCT
>ML785203.1:58490-68495 GCA_009831015.1 Picea engelmannii | reverse complement strand
AGAACCCCTTGCAGAAATAATGAGCTAAACCATGATGGAAGAGAAACCGTACTTCATGGTCAAATTCTAGTTTGGTTTTATGTGTGGTTTAGCTAACGTCCTCAAACTTTGAAGGATTTTATGGCAATTTTTTATGGTAACGATCATCTATTCAAGCTAGGATGACACAAAGATGTCGAGTCTTGACTAAATTATTGGGGAATCATGAAAAACTATTGGGGAATCATGGAAGACATTATTTTGTGGAAAAAAGATACTATTAAAAATATCATCAAATCAAAGGAGAAAATATGGTGTAATAAAGACTCTAGGAAAAAAATATTAAGGTATTATAATGATGTAAACAACCTTAATCGAAAAGATCAAAATTATCTGTCTTTTGACAAGTGTAAAGAAAAACATAAGGATTGCTAAGATAAGAACAAATTCTCACTACCTCCATAGTGAAACTGGGCATTGGTCAATTCATAAGAAGCCATGGCATGAAAGAGTGTGTCACCTTTGTGACACTAAGAGGGTTGAAGATGAAAATCATTTTCTCTTAGATTGGATCTCATTTTCAAAATATGTGTCACACTACCAACCTTCCTAACCTCTTAACTCAACAAAACTATGATGATCTTGGAAAGCTTCTCTTAATGTTTTTCGAGCACAAAAACAAAATTCTAAAAAATCACAAGTAATCACTTACCCTCTTAAGGTCTCATAGACCAATTCGGTCTTAGTGGACGTTAGTCATCATCACCATCATCAATATCCCAAACAAAATGAAAAAATTTCTTGATATTTGATTAAGTTCAAGCTTCAAAGATAACACCATTGTTATGATTCATTGTAGATTTATGTGATTGTGATTCCTTTAAGGCTTTTCAAATGAAATATTTTTTTCGTAGTCTAAACTTTCTACGTTTTGTTTTTTTTAGAAAGTTTTGGTTTTTTTTAGGGAATTTTTGGGGATATGCGTGAAATCTGGCCAAAAATTGTTATATCTGCATATTTGAGTGCTTAATTTTGTGTAATATGAGTCTCTGTGGGGTTTTTCAGTGTGTTGAATCCATTTCTGCATTGGGAAACACAATTTAAACAAGATAAATTTGTGATTTCGTTATGTCGTTGGATTCCGGCGAAAAAGGACAAAAAATAGAACACTTAGACAATGCCTATATTTTTTATTGTTTTAAACAAGTCATGTGAACACTTGAAGATAGGGTAGTGGTATAGTCTTGAGGTATGCATAATACAACCTCGTGAAACAAATTCTCATATTATAGGTTGGATATTTTTTTAAAGGGTGGCATAGATGGGGTTGATCCATTCCAAGAGGGGCAAGTTTGCATGCATAGGGGCAAGTTTGCATCACACTATGGTGTTCAAAGTACAGAGACAAACTATCGGTCCATCAAGATGACATAGCTTCGTGATACACACATAAATTTTTGCTACAGGAGTCCCAGTTAAATTATTCAGGGTATCACAGAAACAAAAGGCGACAATGATAATAGAAGGACCAACTGAGAGCCTGTTAAATCTACAACATAGTGACTCCATCCAATTTGGGGGAAGACAAAAGAGAATATGACATATTACCTATCAAACCAAAAGATTCGTCATCCTTTTGAACCTTATACAAAACCAACCTACCTCTGCAAGATTCTTTTAGAAAGAAAATAATAAGAATAATGAAGAACAAGCTGGTATGTATACTATGACTTATGCTTTTTGTTGTGAAACTTTATAAAATAAAGAGAAAAACCAAGGTGCATCACTTATTGGAGGAGAGGTGTATGCTTCGAACAACCCTAACTCTGAAAGACTCCAACGAATACTACATAGGGATACAAACGCCTAACGAGGAATGGATATCGACAATCCGAGGGAGGAAATCGTTTTCCCAAGACAACAAGCGATCTTTCAAAAGTTTTGCAGAGAAATCGCCACAAGGTAGAGCACAACATAAGAAAGGAAATCACTACAGAAACTGACGAAAACAATAGAACACCTAACATTAATTATAAAGGTTTACATCATTGTGTTGTTTATCTATCTCAGTAGTTTGTTTTAGAATACTTACCAGAGATGAGGGCCGCACTGGTAGTTACACCATGGGAAACCTCCTTCACTCACGACAATTTCCGCCTCTGAAATTGGGGTATGTCGACCCCCTTCGTGAATACTCAGGAATGACAAAGCGACAAACCTATTATAGCCCTAAGCGACACCTTGTCGCCTCATAGTAAATGCAAGGAGTGCGGAGGACGGATTGCCATGTGACAATGGAAGAGTGAATATGACACCTTGGGGTATGGAGCCAGTAACTACAAGGGAATTTGTAGGTGGCCTTAAATGAAGTTACAAAATTGTAAACTTTGGTGACAGTAATATTTCTTATACACTCAAAGAAGGATTTTGATGGGACACCACCATAACTCGAGTTAAACCATTATTTTCCACCCTGTGTAAATCTGAGAGAGTGGTTAGATCCTAGTATCAGCATCCCATTGGCCTTTGGAATCTCGTACTTTCATGCCATCAAACGCAATTTATAAAGAACTACAAATTAACCAAGACTTGGTAGTTAGGTTAGCTAGTTGGTGTAAGAGAAAATCCGAACCCCCCTGTCTATTACGACTAAGAACTAATTACAACATTATTTCCATAACACCATAGGTGTATATGTGCACGAACTTGAAGGCTTGGGTTATTATATAAAAATGAGTTACATCATGTATGCGCAGTCGATAGGTATACTTAAAGGAGTTACCTAATAAACTTGGGAACCTTTCCTCATAACCTTCTATGCTTGTCACAAATAGGAAAACCTTACGGTGTCTAGGGAATTTAAGAGTTGTATCAAGGACTTTGTAATGTAACTTTAAAGTGAAGTATTGTTACAAAATTTTCTAACCAATCGACAACAGAGTTGCATGACTAGAACCCCTTTTTCCACCAAGAAATTGTTTAACAATTTTATTTTTTTTGTGTAAATATGAGATTCATTACATATGGTATCAGAGAAAAAGGTTACAACACTAGACCTGAACATGCCACTTTAGTGCTTAGTATATAGTTCGAGATGATGCAAAACTAATAAGCCTTTTATTGTTAAAATCAAAAAACCCTTTCTGTTTTATGTGAATTATGGCAACCCAGGATGACGTAGAAATCAAAATGGAAGGAATTCCAGAGCAAGAACCTCCTAGAGATCCAAGACAGAATAGTGATGGAAGTTCACCTATGAAATTACTAGAAACAATGAGGAATCTTATTTTTGAACTGCAAGTGTTCAAAGCAGACAATGAGAAACTGAAGAAAGCACAACAGGAACAACAAGAAATAAATGAAGTCCTACTGCATAGCATAGTAAACAAGAAAATCCCAAAGGACGATAACCATGAAGAAGAGTTCAGTAAGAGGGCCTCCAATAACTCTGGTCTTGAAGAAGAAAAAGAGGATAGCTCATCTGAGGGTACCCCTTCAGCTGAAGATAAAGAAAAATCAGACAGAAAAAGGAAACAAGTAGATCATCTTGAAGGGGAATTCAAGAAGATAAAACCCTCTACATTTGACGGGGAATCCTGAATAGGTCAGGAAGTTGAAGCATGGTTATTAGATATCAAAAGATATTTCCAAATATACAACTATTCCAGCAATATGAAAGTCAAAAAGGCCATTTACAACCTGAAAGGAAAGGCCAACATCTGGTGGCAAGATCTAAAATTGGCAAAGGGATTAAAAGAAAAACAGATGGAATGGTATGACTTCAATAAATATTTCAAGAAACAGTACCTATGTGAAAGATACTATGAAAGGAAAACAAAATAATTCTACGAGTTAAGACTTGGACAGATGACAATAGAGGACCTTATAAATAAATTCCTGGAATTACTAAGGTTCATACCTTACATCCGATAGGATAAGGTGAAAATCCAGCGATTCTTAAGCTATTTACCACAGTCCTATAGGGAAAGAATTGAGTTTGACAAACCCAAATCCGTGAGTGAAGTATTCAGGAAAGCACGAATGTTTTACGACTAGTATAAACAATGGATAGAGTTTCCCAAAGCCTGGAAGGATAAGAAACAAGATCGAATGAACCAACGGAAGAAGGGATACCATCCAACTCCTTATCGGAATGCAGCAAAAAGCTTTCCGAGAAAATATTTTCACTCCAACCATCTGAATATGCTAGGAAGTGGTAAACCGGTAAATCTGGTAACGAAGAAGTTTGGGGACAACCCACGTGAACCGTTAAAGTGCTGGGAATGTGGAGAGCCTGACCTAAGGAGGAACTATCCATGTTTAAGTTCAGCAAACAAAATTGTTGTTCATAACTTGCAGGAAGACTCGACGATGGGTGATGTGGGTAGAAGCCTAGATATGATAAATGCAACCATAGATGGTCGGTAAGATGACCACTAGTCCTCTGTGGTAGAAATCAAAGGTAAAATCAATACCACTCGAATTTCTATTTTAATTGACCTTGGAGCTACGTTAAGTTACATTACTCCTGGTATAGTAGAGTCAAATAAACTTAAGAAACTTAAGCACACAAAATCATCACTAGTACAAATAGCTACCGGAACTAAAAGGAAAGTAGTTGACTTTATTTCTGATTTTAAGTTCATATTAGATGATCAAAACATAAGGAGAAATCTGAACATCCTACCACTAGGATCTTATGATATGATTATCGAAATGGATTGGTTGGAAAAGCACAAGGTGGTACTCAATTGTTATACAAAGACACTTAACTATAAAGATGATTATGACGCCACTAGAACAATCCAAGGTATACCAAAATTAGTATCAATTAGACAAGTTTACATGATGCAATTGAAGAAATGTATGAGAAAGGGATGCCAAGTTTATGCCATCCACGTAACAAACCTGTTAGAAAAGAAAGACAAACTGAACTTGGGATACTTTTCTTTTTTATGCGATTTCAGAGACGTTTTCGTTGATGAAATACCTGAATTAAACCGTAGAAGAGAAATAGACTTCTCCATAGACCTACCACCTGGTTTAGCCCCTATTTTGAAATCACCTTACCGAATGAGTATACCAAAATTGACAGAATTGAAAATACAACTATAGGAGTTATTGGACAAAGAATATATCAGATCGAGTGTTTCACCTTGGGGAGCACCCATTCTCTTTGTGAAGAAGAAATACGGTACTCTAAGACTATGTATTGACTATAGACAATTAAACAAAGTGACTATTAAAAACAAGTACCCCTTACCTAGGATAAATGATCTGTTCGATCAAGTAGGTGGGATAAAGATCTTTTCGAAGTTGGACTTACGATCTGGATATCATCAAGTTAGGATTAAAGATGAGGACATAATCAAGACAACCTTTCGAACAAGATATGGACATTACGAATATGTGGTCATACCTTTTGGACTCACTAACGTGCCAGCCACATTCATGTGCTTAATGAAAAGTATTTTTAGTCAATACTTGGACAAATTTGTGCTGGTTTTTATTGACGATATACTGGTATATTCAAAAATAGAAGAAGAACACAAAGAAGACTTAAGAAACGACCTGCAAACTTTGAGAAAGCACCAACTGTATGTTAAATTCGATAAATGTGATTTTTATGAGAAGAAGATACAATGCCTAGGACAAGTAATTTCTACAGAGGGCATTGCAGTTGGCCATGAGAAAGTAAGATCCATTATGGAATGGTCGGTACCAAAGTATGTAGTGGGCATCGAATCATTCATGGGAATCATCAGATATTATCGCATATTTATAGAGGGGTATTTCAAAATAGCCTACCCCATCACAACATTACAAAAGAAAGGGACCAAGTTTAACTGGTCACAGAAGTTCCAAGGTAGTTTTTATAAGTTGAAGGAATTATTAACGACTGCACCCATTTTAAAGGTAGCAGACACAAATAAAGACTTTACAGTCTGTGTAGACGTAAGTAATGAAGGACTAGGTGGTGTCCCGACTCAAGAAGGACACGTTATTTTCTATGAGTCCTGGAAGTTAAAGGAACATGAGTGAAATTACGTCACTCGTGATTTAGAATTGGCAGCAGTAATACACGCCTTAAAAATGTGGCGAGACTACATAATGGGCATAAAGTTTATACTATTGACAGATAATAGCGGGGTGAAGTACCTGTTTGAACAACCAAATCTTAATGCAAGGTAAGCAAGGTGGCTAACCTTTTTGAGGGAATTCGACTTTCAGGTAAGACATATCAAAGGTAAGGAAAATAAGGTAGCAGATGCTCTAAGCAGAAGAGTCCATGGGATATCTGAGATAAACGTCAGTAGGGCAGAAAGCGATCTGGAACAAAGAATAAGGATGGTAGGTATTAATGACGAAAATCACATTAAGTTAGTGCCAGAATTACATGACACTACAACAATCTCAAACAAACCAAACCTGAGTATCGATAAAAATGGGTTACTACGATTTAAAAACAGACTTTACATACCTGATTCAAAACAGTTAAAGATAACAGTCCTTGATGAAGTGCATAAGAAACCGTATTCTGGTCATCCAGGATACCAAAAGATGATAACAACACTCAAGAAACTTTTCTATTCGCCTAATATGAAAGGCGAAACAACAGAATACTTGGCTAGGTGCCAGGATTGTCAGTAGGTAAAGGTTGAACGCCAGCATCTAGCCAACCTATTACAACCATTACTAGTACCAGAATGGAAATGGGAGACCGTATTGCTGGACTTTATTACAGGTTTTCCCAAAACTCAAAAACAAAACGAATCTATCATGGTTGTAATCGATAAACTCAGTAAATCTGCACACTTTATCCCTATGAAATCTACTTTTAAAGCTATAAATATCGCTGAAATATTTATTAAATAAATTTTTACACTGCATGGTGTTCCTAAAATGGTGATCTTAGATAGAGACGTAAAATTTACGTCCACCTTTTGGAAAGAATTGTTTGCAGGTCTAAATACTAATTTGAATTTCATCACAAGTTACCATCCACAAACGAATGGACAGATTGAATGAACAAATCAGATCATAGAAGATATGCTCTGCATGTACATAAGGACCAAACCGAGTAAGTGGGAAGACTACCTACACTTGGTAGAGTTCGCATATAAAAATGGGTACCAAACTTCGGCTAAATTGAGCCCCTTCAAGGTACTATACAGCAGAAAGTGCACGATGTCAATTAGTTGGGATGATCCAGTTAACAGACTCATGGTTGGACCCGAAATGCTCCAAGAAATGGAAAGTATGGTAAGAAGGGTGCAACTGAACTTAAAAGAGGCACAGGACAGACAGAAAAGATATGCAGACCAGAAAAGAAGACACTTAGAATTTCAAGTGGGAGACCATGTTTACTTAAAATTCAAATCCCAAAAGAGTTCACTAAAACTCGAGAACTGTGCCAAGTTGGCACCCAGGTTTTGTGGGCCCTTCAAGATATTAGCTCGAATTGGACCTGTAGCTTACCAACTTGCACTCCCAGCTAATTTAACAATTCATAATGTATTTCATGTTTCCTTACTGAAAACATATGTCCATGACTCAACTCATATGATCGATTGGAACTTGGTGCAGGTGGAACGAGAAGGCGATTTTCAGGAGGACCCCCTGCGCATTCTCGACTGGAGAGAAATAGCACTTCGGAATAGAATCGTTAGTCAGGTAAAAGTGCAATGGAAGCACTTTAGTCCTGAGGAGGCCACTTGGGAGTTGGAAAGACATTTTCGAAAATCTCATCCAATCCTATTCCAAGAAAGGAAAGAACACTGAGGACAGTGTTTTATTGAAAGGGGAAAGGATATGACATCCCCAAAAATAAATTATTTTCGAAATTCAAAATTTGTTAGAAAACTATTCCATTTTTAGTAAATTCAAATTTTCCATTTATGGAAAATCTAAATTTCAAATTTGATAGACTGTAATTAATTATTATGACTATCGGGCAGAGAGTTGATTTGACCTAATTGACTATTTGACTATGACACTTGTATGTAAACATAATATTATTTTATTTATTGCAGGAGGACAAATGGAACAACCATATTAAATTTAGCTGACCATGACTCCATGAGTGGTGAACATGTTGGAACTACCTCTGGGATGATTGTTACAAGTGGAAAATCAAGTATTTGGCCATTGGTATCCCTTCAAAATCAGGGATTTATAAAGCTACGAAAATTCCCAAGGGAGGGAAAATGACCTAGGCAAAAATATTTTATTGATAAATAACATATGTGAGGAGGTAGGACATTGTCGAGTATGCGGGAAAGGAGACTACTTTTTTTTTCTTGCTATTATGAACACTGCTAATTGAGTTTGAGGCAAGAGGATTCTATGGAAGTTGAGAGATATTTATGAGGAGGAGGTTCTGAGTTCTCCCTCATGGGTTCATGGTCAGGCTAGGCGGTGAATCGGGCAAGTAGTTTGGCTTCCCTATTCTACGGTTGGGAGGAACATGGTTGTTCCTTTTGTCTTCGAGCGAGCTTCTTTAGATATGCAATATTCCCTTCTCTAATTGAGTGTTTACATCTAATTTTTGTAATACATATGTTTGATTTACCGCATGTCTTTTGAGATGTTTTGAGTTGCATCTAAATTGAATTATTTCTATCTCTGTGGAAGGAATTAGTTACAGAAGTAGCGTAATTATTAAATTTTGTATGGATATAATAGTCTGAGAAAAAACGGTTCGATTATATGAATATGTGGAGTACAAAATATTACAAAATAGTTTTATAAATTATTTCTGAAAATCACTTTCCGAGCAGCCCTTATGATTTAATTAGAATCGGTAAGAAAACTAGGTATTTATTTGATTTCTTCCTAGAATAATCAAATGGATTTTTGTAATTAAATTTTGGAGGTAACTTATGTTTGTAATTGGATTTCTGTTAAGATAGAGGTATTTCCTGTACAATCGAAATTTCTAGTGTCTACATCTAGGCATGAACAGATTGAAACTAGTCTAATACATGAAGTAAGTATTTTTAGCAAGTGCAAATTCAGATGTATAAACGAATTAAGGACGCTATCTACCACTTCGTATAGACCTTGAGCCACTATGAGTCAATAGAATTTCATGATAGATTGGTAAGAAGTATATATCTAACAAGTATTGGTAGGCATGATAAAGAAATATAGAAATATAATGACTACATAGACAAACACGTGTATATAACTATATGCATGTATGTTTTAGTAAGAAGTTTCTCCTATGCTCTGAATATGATAAATATTTGACAAACACACAGTCATAATGGGAATTAAATTGTGAAAGAGTGGGAATGCTCTAGTTAAAGCAACAATCGATATATGATCTTTCAATTTTTAAAACCGAACACAGAAAGCCAAATATAATAGTAAATCCATTGTTAAACTTTGGAAACTCTTTTTTGTCTAGGACAGGGTAGACCAATGGTATAATATAAAGTCAAACCGAACAAATAATAAGTACAATGTTCGAATTTAAAAGACAGAATTTCTTTGACACAGATTAACTTTCAAATGAATTTGAATAGTCTGTCTTTTAATAATTAAAGAAAATGAAGTATATTATACAATCAACGAGACTCTTTACTTATTTACAGATTCAATACTTATATAGGAACTGACGTTATTCCATTAATGGAACAATGACCCAAGGGTTTACTCCAACAAGCGTTATAGTAGACACAAAGCAAGATACAACAGAGCTAGTTGAATCATGATTCCCTTAGCCGATGGTAGAACCTATTGAGTTAGCCGAGGGGTGAAAGGTTCAGAACCCGAATACCTTTTGCGTAGTGGAAGTGATGGGTATCTGAGACATTTGTGGATAGAGACCTTGCACATAAATCAAATCTAGTAAACTTTAGCCTTTATTCAAGAAATAAGTGTTTGCACTCTTTTCGTCGATGTGTGAGAAAAAAGTGAGTGCTTACATGCCTAGTTGGGCTCTGCTAGTCATGACAGCTGTAATGTAAAAGGTTAGAAAGAAAACAACTAAGCTATTAACAAGAATTAAACAAAAACTAA
>ML785203.1:0-39060 GCA_009831015.1 Picea engelmannii | reverse complement strand
CGTGCCTGTCATTCTGTAATGACTACCCCTACTATTCGCTGATTTCCAGAACTGCTAATTTTCTGACCGTTTCAAGGAAATTAAAACAGGAAGAATCAAACTTGTCAAGATGAATCTGTTCTCCCTGTTATGGGGCAAATTATTCTCCAGAAATCCCGTACTGACTATATCGCTTCACCTTTGTCCCAGTTGTCTGTAACAACTATTTCATAACAATGCAGTGATCCTGCTTTTCAACTGCCCGCAGTAGGAAGACGCCTTGTATCAATGGGAAGGTCGCTGCGAAGTCAAGCACGATTCCCGGTTTATATTTCTGCTGTGTTAGGACAGCGTGATTTACTGAAAATGCGTTTAAAGTATGAAATTCAATCACTAAACGGAGAGTTGTGCATTAAATTTTATTATTGTAAGATAAAATATATTAATTTGTCTCTGCTACCGCCTTCCCAATGTCTGTTAAAGGCCAGTAGCCGCCTATAATAAGCGATCCATTCACTCTGCTGTCACAATAGTATGCAGACAACATTAATGTTTAAAGCAGTTAACCAATTAATGTTTAAAGCCAATGTAAAGCAATTAAGGCAAATAATGTTAAAGCAGCCACTCTCCATTATGGTAAGGTTTTTAAAATAGATTCTTAATGTTTCTATCTCTAATGGTTTTCATTTTAATTATTGATAGATTAGCCTCCCCAAATTTTTCCCTTAATATTGCCATTTTACGTTTTATTATTTTAGATTGCCACCTTAATTTAGGACGTGACATTTATTTATTGACTTCCTTAGATTATTAGTTATCCTTAATTATCATCTTTGAACAATGATAGTGGTCCCTTCATTTAGTGCCCCTTTTCTTATTTTCTTGTAAACTTGCTGGATTATGATAGGTTGCCATTCTATTTTGAGATAGAACGTAGCGTCCGAAGGTCACCTAGTTATGATGCAGCTCTAGACATTGACACCCTTAACTAAGTGCTAGCTTAACCTATCGCCATCGAAAGGGGGAACTGATAGCTATCATTCCAAATGTGGCTCTTTTTAATATTTAAATTTTGTTATATTACCTTGGGAGGAATGTCATTCTAAATAGTGGACATCTAATATAATTACCATTACCTAATGCCTTTAATATTTTAATATGTGATGGTAGTGGTATATTTCCAACAGGAATCCTTGATTATTGAAATAGTTAGTATGAGATTAGTATGGGTAGATATTAATATTTAACTTATTATATTACCTTGAAGGGAATGAGCTTCTGAATTGTCATCACATTAATATGGTTCTCTTTACCCATTGCTTTTAAAAGATGGGAGGTTATTGTTTTCTTTCAACATGAAGTTACTTGTGCTTTGATATATTTAATCATGATATAAATTTAAGGTGATGTTAATTACCTTGACATCAGGGACTGATAAATTAATTGGGATGTTACCCTTGTACCTTAAAGGTGGATATTTAGATGTGATAATTAACTATCTTTTATATGGGGTTCCTTATAAAACACCGTTTTAAATGATGTCATAAGAAATAGGGTAGTTGATGTATCGTGTCTTTTATTAGGATGGTTATTGGTATGTTCATCATGATGATGAATCTAATTTAGGAGACGAAAATATTGTTTATAGAATCGCAATTGTAGTGTACGACTGAAATAGGAATGGTGTTTCCTACCTTATAAACTAAATGATAAGATTAGAGTTGAAGCTTATGGCCTTTTTATTTCGTTGTTGTTTCCATTAGAAGGGAGATGATGAGGTGATCTTGTGGTGATGTTGGTTAGTCTCTCGACATTGTTGGGACATACTTAGTGGAATGCCAGAGTTTATATGCATTAAACTAACCAGAGTTGGCAAATCATGGTTGTTGATTCATTGATTAATTTAGAACTTGGGAGTTCGTTGCCAGAGTCCTTGACGCGCGCCTTCTGTAAGGGGCACGTTTTTCTCTTCTTATTATGTGTTCATCGATTGTGAATAGTTGGTTACTTGGTCTGTTGTGTCGGGTGGGATGTAGACACCTCCATGCTCCTCAGAATAGTCGCCAGCCCTGAGACCTTAAATGGTTAAAGACGATGGGAAACCGGGCTTGAGCGTTGCTTATGTGTCTTGGAGGTCCTAACCATGCAGGGTAGGACGGGCGGGAGGTCGGTCGTATTTAGCAGTCAGTTTTACTTGGTCGTTAAATGTTGCATTGTGCACCTTTGCCTATGGTCTTAGTTGTTGCAGATACTCGTCGTATGCTTTTGTCTTCTTGCAATGAACACCGTGGTCGCGTCTTGTTGGATGTAAAGGGGCGACATAGAGTCAAGTATGTTTTTACTTCTACACGCGGGCACACACCGTAAACAATTTTTTTTTTTTGCACCTGTATACTAGAATGGTTGTCGTAACGAGGCGGTTCGTTACAGGATTCGAGTTAAAATCTCGAAGGGGCCACAAAACCTTGATGCCAAATTTGAATAACTTCCTAGATTTAGAGAACTCATTCTTTCTTTGACTCTTAGATATACATGTTCTCCAATTTGAAATTCTTGATGTCTTCTTTTTAAATCTACGTAGCGTTTTTTTCGTTCCCGGGCCTCTTTTAAATTATGTTGTACTCTTTTCACCATCCTCTCCATCTCATGTATCATTTACAGTCCCACCATACTCCTGTCAATTGGATTATCCCAACTAATTAGGGTTTTGCATTTCCTTTTGTATAATGCTTCGAAGGGGATCATCTTAGTTGATGTCTGATAACCATTATTGTAAGAAAATTCAACTAAGTGTAGTTAGTCCTCCCACTTAGTTGGTTTCGTTCTTATGTACATTCGCAACATGTATTCAATAATCCAGGTTGTTCATTATGTTTTCCCATCCGTTTGAGGATGGTAGCTTGTGCTGAAATTCAAGTTAGTATCTAATCCTGCAAACAATTCCTTCCAAAAATTTGACGTAAATTTGACATTTCTATCGGAAATTACCATCTTAGGAATTCCATGCAATCTAAATATTTATTTCAAAAAAATTTTAGCGATATTAATCGCTTTATAAGTAGATTTAAAAGGTATAAATGTGCAAATTTTCTTAGTTTATCAACCACTATGATAATCGAGTCATTTTTTCTTTGAATCTTAGGAAAACTTGTGATGAAGTCCATTGAGATAATCTCCCATTTCCAATCTGGTATAGGCATAGGTTTTAACAAACCTGATGGATGTTGATATTCATCCTTTACCTGTTGACAATCTAAGAATTTAGATAAATATTTGGTTGTTTCATTCTTCATGATAGGCCAGCAAAACAATTTTCTTAAGGTTGTTACTATTTTTTGGTATCGTGGGTGACCACAATACAGATTTTTGTGTAGTTCGTCAAGAATTGTTGTCTTTAAATCAGCAGAATTAGGTACATACAGTCAGTTTTTGAACCTTAACAGTCTTTTTTTTTATCTAAACTCCAATATGTTATGTTCAGTTTTTTTGTATTTTCTTGCAATTTTTTTGTTGTTTTAATGTAATTTTCATCATTACTGCTTGCAAATTTTATTCTTTGTTTGATATCATTTTATCCTTTGTTGATACTTATTTCATATAGTCCATTAGTCCTCCAAATTAGTGCATATGAAACTTTATTTTCTTTACCTTTGATGTTTCATACCTCAAAATCAAATTTGCTTAAAAAGGCCAACCATCTTGCTTGCCTTGCGTTGAGATTTGGTTGACTGGACAAATACTTCACACCACTGTTGTCAATTAATAACATAAATTTTATTCCCATTAAATAATGTTGCCACATTTTTAATGATGAATTACGGTTGCTAATTCTAAATCGTGAGTCACGTAATTTAGTCCATGTTCTTTCAATTTACGTGATTCATAACAAATGGTGTGTTCGTCTTGTGTCAATACTCCTCCTAATCCCTCTTTCCTTGCATCCACACAAACTGTAAAATATTTATCGGGATCTTCTACCTTTAGGATAGGTTTTGTAGTTAACAATATTTTTAGTTTATAAAATTTGTCCTCATACTTTTGCGACCAAGTAAATTTTATTCCCTTTTTCTGTAGTGAGGTAATCAGAAATGTGATCTTGGAAAATCCTTCGATAAATCTACGGTAATAACCAGTAATTATCATAAATGATCTGATGTATGCTACATCCTTAGGGATATGTCATTCCATGATGAATTTTATCTTTTCTCGATCAACAACAATACCATCTTTGGATATTACATGTCCTAAGTATTGTAACTTCCTTTGGTAGAAGTCACACTAATCAAACTTAGCATACAAATTATGTTCCCTTAAAGTCTGCAATACTATTTTCAGATGTTCTTCATGTTCTTCTTTTGTTTTTGAGTAAATTAAAATATAATCGATAAATACCAGCACAAATTTATCTAGATATTGGTTGAATATACTATTCATGAAGCACATAAAGGTTGTTGGTGCATTAGTAAGCCTGAATGGGATTACGAAAAACTCGTAGTGTCCATAACGTGTTCTAAAAGTTGTTTTATTTACATCTTCAACTAGTTTAGAAAGTATATTTTCCCCTCTAACATGGTCAAAGAGGTCATTAATTATGGGTAAGGATACGTATTCTTAATTGTCATTTTATTCAGTTGTCGATAGTCAACACACAGTCTCAAATTTCCATCTTTCTTCTTAACGAATAAAACTAGTGCTCCCCAAGGTAAAACACTTGGTTTGTTATATTCCTTATCCAGTAGTTCTTGTAATTGAATTTTCATTTTTGTCAATTTAGGTAGGCTCATTCTATAAGGTTCCTTAGATACCAGGGCAGATCCACGTAGTAGATCGATAGAAAAATCTATATCTCTCCTTGGAGGTAGTTATGGTATTTCATCTACAAATACATCTTTAAACCCATGTAGGACTGTAAAGTCTTCTAAACCCGTTTTACTTTCTTCTCTTAGAATATTAGTTACTTGTACAACATAAATTTGGCAGCCTTTGTTCATGCATTTCTTAAATTGCAAATTGTTGATATTTTCCTAACAGAAAATGGTTTTATGATTCCTTGTACCTTTCTAACTGTGTTATTTTCATCTTTGTACACAAACGACTTTTCGTAACAGTTTAATATCACTTTATGTTTCACTAGCCAATCCATTCCAATGATTATATCATAAGATCCCAAAGGTAATATGTTCATATTTAAATTTGTACTTTGACCATCTATGCTTAGTTCACAATCAGAAATAAAATCTGTTACTTTTCTTTTGGTCTGTGACATCCCCAAAAATAAAGTATTTTTGAAATTTAAATCTGTTGGAAAATTATTTTGTTTTTAGTAAATTCAAATTTGGAAAATTTTTGCCATATATGTCAATTCCGAATTTCAAATTTAATAATTGTAATTAATTATTATGACTATTGGGAAAAGATCTGATTTGACCCAACTAACTATTTGACCATGACACTTGTATGAAAACATAATATTTTATATTGATTGCAGGAGGACAAATGGAACAACCATGTTAAAATCAGGTGACCATGACTCCATGAGTGGGGAACATGTTGGAACTACCTCTGGGATGATTGTTACAAGTGAAAAATCAGTAATTTGGCCATTCGCAGCCCCTAAAAATCATGGATTTAGAAAGATGCAAAAATTCCCAAGAGAGGGAAAAGTCCTATGTAAAAAAGACTTTATTGATAAATAGCATATGTGAGGAGTCAGGACACTGCCAAGTATGCTGGGAAAAGAGACTATGGATTTTTCCTTGTTGTTGTGAACACTACTGAGTGAGTGTGAGGAAAGAGGAATTTGTTGGAATTGAAGGACTATTGAAGAGGATATTTCAAGTTCTCCCTCATGGATTCATGGTCAGGCTAGGGGGTGAATCAGGCAAGTGATTTTGGCTGCCCCATTCTACGGTTGGGAGGAACGTGGTTGTTCCCTTTGTCTTCCTACAATTTGATTCAAATATGCTATTTTACCTTTCTATGTTTAAATGTTATGTTCTGCAATTTGTTTACTTCTATGAATGAACTTCTGATCGAATGTTGCAGTGAGGAAATACCTACCAAATACTTCCTAATCATTAACTAGAAATTTACTTGTTTTATTAGGACAGGGTGCTGTGTAAATGCTAAGGTCATTGAATATATAAACTAGTCAGACGAGTTCTGTAGAGGTTACTACTCTCATAATAGCATAAACTATCGGCTGCACCTCTCTCTTAATTAATTCTGTTGAGTAAAAATTAATTGTTTGGATGATTTGATTGGAATCAAGAATACCAATATCTATGGAGAATTATGTTTCCTGTAGGTAATTATAGTATAGAATGAGTCTCAACTAAGGAACATGCAAGTTCAGATTCAAGGTAAATACATCCTGTATCATTGAAATTATTCTTGATAGGCATACATAATATGAACATGTATATTACAAACAGATTTACATTATATAATGGGAGTTCTGTACAAGTGATACAATGAAGCTAAAGTAAACTGGCTAAAATAGAGTCAGGGAACAATATCTATATATCTATATATATATACATATGAAAATAATTCTAAAAATTTCAAGACTCCCTTACAGAAAAGTTGTAGTAAATATATATATATATATATATATATATATATATTTCTATATATATAACAGTAAGGTATTAGTGGTAAATCGAAAATGATTAGGTCTAGTCAGCTATATCCTAAATGCGAGAATTAAGGTTGAACAAAACCTAACTCTGTCAAACGCTTACAGAGATTTGTAATCGAATATTAAAGGTACGAGGTTCGATGGATCCAAAGACCATTCTGGAACCCAGGACTTGACTTTCACATATATGGTAATTTCATAAACCATAAAGGAGAATAACCCATCCTAGGAATTATATTAGACTGTTAGCAGCAAACTCATACGAGAAAGTTTTAGTAGACTAGATTGTCAAACTTTTATGTCAAGTCGAAATTCAAGAGTAAGGAAGAAATATTTTCCAAAATCCCTGGCGAGGAAACTACAAAATCTTAATGTGCATCAACACCCACACAAGAAAACAAGACAACCATACGAAAATTCCTATAGTCTTAATTAATTATAACACGAATTTTCTGTGTAGCAATGTCAACATAACAAGTATAAAGCCCAAAATTTCTTTCAATTTCCTTTTACACCATGTTTTACTGGATTTTTGGACTGTGTGAACATCTGAATCTGAATACATTCTACATGATAGTAATGGCAACAAATTTCAAGTTTGGGATGAGACTAAACGAAGAAATGACTCGAATAAAAGTGCCCAACTCAGTACACTATTCAATTAAAAACAAAGTCCTGTACAATAACATTTATACACAGTAGTCGGACCAAAAAGCGAAGAATACAACTGGAGGACCCCCTCATCCCAACCATTGGAGGCAATAGAATGAAACTATATCGAACATCTAGGAATCCGGGAAGAGACTGTGCCCTTGCACTGTTGAAACTTTGGGAAGGCCTAAAAAGGTAACTCGAATACCTCTTGCACCGAAGGTAAGAACCGAACATCTGAGATCCTTGGGTAGGCGAAATCCTTGAAAGAAGTATCATTTAAAAATATCAGTAATCATAAATAAAAGTGTTAAAATACCAACAGTATGATGACGGTTAGTGAGGAAGTATTTCATGATCTTACTTAACTTCTGTTTTGACAGGCTGGCATTGTCTTTCCTATTTTTCCTTGTCGCATTCCCGACTGGACAGATGCATGGGCCGAAGGTGGTTAGCATATTAATTCCCTGATGGGTACCCTCTAGTCAAATAGG
This sequence comes from Picea engelmannii, assembly GCA_009831015.1. Classification (NCBI taxonomy): domain Eukaryota; kingdom Viridiplantae; phylum Streptophyta; class Pinopsida; order Pinales; family Pinaceae; genus Picea; species Picea engelmannii. The sequence goes on along the minus strand of ML785203.1, from coordinate 31,296 downwards.
GCCCATCATTAGTGAATTATATAAACCCTGAAAACGAAGAGATTTTTACAAGGAGGAAGACCTCGCACAACAATTAACGATTCCAATGAAAGGCAGAAATTTGACATTAGTAATTTTTCTTATAAAGATTTAAGTTAGACTATACACCAGTATGGAATAAACTGTTCATATCGAACTAGAAAACTACACATAACCGTCTGGAACCGAATCACATATAATAGTTATAAGTCATTTAAACATTACAACGATGTTTCAACTATTTAACCAAATTGAGTAGAGCACGATGAGGGTAGTGACTATTGTAAGTAAACATTGGAAATATTGCGAAAATAAAAAAATATCATCATGGGATGATTCAAATCTCTGTAGAGGTATTGAGTTATTTGACATCAATCAAAAGATTCGACGTGGGGAAATAAAATGGAAGGTTACGAAACCCTTTATCCCAAAATATAGACAGAAAATGAACAAATATACTCTCCCTAAAACCAGAGGAGAAAACAGAGATAAATTCAAAGAAAATTCCTCCTCCAAGTTTTATGATAACTTCGGAAGCAATATAGAAAAGTTACACCAAATAAGAACCCAGGAAATGCATCATCTCATTTATCAACCAGAGTATCACGCGTAATGAGAAAAATTACCAAGGATGAGGACCGTGCCGTCTGTTACAACCCGAGAGTGACTACCATGAAAATACAGTACGCCTCAAAGATTTGTTACATAGAGCCTCCTCGCAGAACTCAACAATGATAACTATGAACCCACTTCAACCCTAAATGACATCCTGTCATCTTGGAGTAAATGTGGAGAGCACGAAGGGAAGTTGGCCATGTGACAATGTCAAAACCGGTATGACATATTGGGTATAGAACCCAGTAATTTCAATAGAACTCGTAGGCCTACCTTTAATAAAACTTACGGAGCCTTAACTTCCTTGACAGTGGACCATTCCTTTCACTTAATGAGTTCCATGATGAAAACCATCAAGACTCGACTGAAGTAAAAATCCCTTTCTTTCCCTCAATATTAACATGAGTCTGCAGTCCAATCTTAGTAGTGGAATGTCCGCTAGAATTTGGATGTAGTAACTGTCTTACAATTAACCCTGGTACTAAGGACCTTTAATTAATTGAGACATGGTGGATAGGCTAGTTACCTGATATTAAAACCTAACTTCGATGAATTGTATGGTGGGGAAAAAAAAAGGCAAAGTCACCTAGGGTTAAAATTAACTAGGTAGACCTGCACGTAATGATGGAAGTATTATGTTTTAAAGGGGTGAATCGTAGTAGCAGTTATAAGACCCAACTTATACACATGATCCATTACACAAAAGGGTAAATTTAATGGAGGCGAAAGGGACCTCTTGTGGTAGGTAGAGTTTAGAGGTTGTCCCTTTGAGGTTTTTATGAACAGAGTTTTTAACCGATCTTATAATAGAGTTTATACATTCTGTTTTGTCAAATAGTTATATAGACTAAGATAGATATAAAAAAAAAATGGTGTGTGATAATGAGGTTCATTACATGGTCCCTGTTGCTAACTGCACTAACTAGGACTTAACATGATTTAGTTTCTCCAGCTTGTTCAATTCAACTAAAGTGGGATTGATATAACTCATAATAGCTCCTAGGTCAATTAGTATAGAGACATTGTGGGAATAAATTTTACCTTCAACTTCCAAAATAGTGGATTTATGATATTCTTTTCTTCCATCCAAAGATGCATTGATTTTATGCATGCTTCTACCAACATCTTCGACCGTCGAAGCCTCTTGAAGGTTATGGACTGAATTTCTTGTTGTGGGATTTAAGCATCAACAAGTTCTCCTCAAGTGATTTTCTCCACATTCCCAACACTTGAATGTTTTTCTCAGGCTGTCCCCAACCTTCTTGACTCCCAAGTTAGCTGGTTTATTTCCCCCTTGGACATTCTTTGTATTTGAATGGTAATGTTTCCTTTGGAAACATTTCTCCATATTATGAAAAGGGGCTGGTTTGAAGCGTTTCTTACGTTGATTCAATATTTCTTGTTTCTTGTCTTTCCATGCCTTGGGAATTTCATATCTTTGTTTGTATTGATAATATCACATCTGAGCCTTTCTAAACACTTCATTTAAGGATTTGGGATTTTCCAATTAATTTTTTTCCTTTTACAACTGTGGTAGACATCTCAAGAACCTTTGTATATTTACTTTGTATTATTTGATGTATGGTACAAACCTCAATAGATCTATAAATTCATTTATCAGATCTTCCATGGCCATTTGTCCTAGTCACAGTTCATAGAATTCCTTATTTTTTCTTTCATAATAACTTTTTGATAAGTACTTATTCTTGAAATACTTTTTAAAATATGACCATTCCATTCATGTTTCTTTCAATCCCTTGGCTAATTTCAGGTCTTTCCACCAGATACTAGCTTTTCCTTCTAATTTGTAAATGGCCATTATGACTTTCATATTTCTCGAGTAATTATAAATCTGGAAGTATTTATTTATATCTGGCAACCATGATTCACCCTCCTCCCGAGTCTTTGATTCTCCATCAAAAGTGGAAGGTTATATTTTCCTGAATTCACCTTCCAGGTGGTCCACTTATTTTATTTTCCTTCCTGTAGATGCTTTGTTTTCTTTCATGTGTGTGTATTTGAAAGACCTGCCCTCTTTTTCTTTTTTGTGACCAGAATTCTTAGAGTACTTTTTGTTGACCTCTTCCTCTTTTTCATTGTCCTTTGGACTCTTCTTTGTTACTATATTGTGTAGAAGGATTTCGTTTATTTCTTGTTGGTATTCTCGTGCTTTCTTCAGCTTCTCATTATCTTCTTTAAACACTTGTAATTCCATGATAAGTTTTTTCATTGTTTTGAAAACCTGGGTGGTTGAACTTCCTTCATTTTTATGCTCTAGGTCTCTAGGAAGCTCTTGATTTGGTTACCCTTCAGGTTTGTTTTCTTCTTCATTTTGTGCTGATATTTTCACAATAGATAAATTGTTCTTTAGTTTGTAACAATAAATGTGTTTGTTAGACTTTCTTCAAGGAAACAAAAACAAATTGAATTATGGTTCTTCCTTAAGGTCCAAGCAATGTAACCTATACCTCTCATACCATATGTAATGTACCCCAAATCTCACAAATTTTTTTTTTTTTTTAAAGGGGCATGCTTTCATCTAAACTATGACAACAAATGTTGTGACACAATGAATAATTAAATCCTAATCCAGTTAGTGTATATCTATACCTCGCAAGATCATAATTCCTTTTAAATGGTGTGCAAGGGATCTTAAGATCCATACAATTTTTTCCACTAGGCATTGATACTAATATTATCAATGTAATTGTTAATATAATAATGGTTATGCCTGTCAAGGTCCATAGCCTAGGCCTAACCAGTGCAACCCACTCATATAAGTCCTAGTTGTATTATTAAACATAACACAAGGCACTTATAAAATGCAACTCATATAAGTACTAGCTATATTATTAACATAACACAAGGCACTTGTAAACTACAAACACTATACACCATACTCTAACTATACCTTATGTAGTTCACCCTTGAACACTAACGTACAAAGAGGATGGGTCTAGGTCCTAACCCTAAGTCATAACTTCCATGCTAGGATTTTGGTGAGGTCCCAAAGTGTTTCTACATATTGAAATAAAACTTAGATTTAACGACATATAGTTGAAGCCATGTTTACCTATACCCCTAGTTTGCATCAATCATAACTTCTAGATTGTACACAATTCGATCAACATTAACGAACCGATCATTAGACAGTCGAATCTTAGCCTTCAACATTAATTTTTCCATAGCTATTAATGGTGATAGGTCACCTTGGTTTCCAGGCCCGACATTTTTGCACGGAAGAGCCGCTACGGGCTTACCACCTTGAATGACTTCACATGACAATGAGAGGTTGGCGTACACTCCATCCTTCTCCACTATTGTAAGGCATGCAATGCCATTACCCTCGCATTCATTTCATTAAATTTTTGGTGTTATCTATGCTTTTCTCCATGATAGTAAGGTTAAATGATTGTGGTAGTGTCAAACTGGTTGTGGGATGGCCACTTCATTTGATAATATTCTCGGATCTCTTGCTAGGACTGATGTCAAGGCATTTATCCAGTTTCCTTTGCGACATGGAGGTCAATGTCTTTAAAATTTACCCTCGGCTTGTATACGGTAATATTATTCCCTATGTATATCCTATTTGATATTCATTGGTTCAATAGGGTTTTTTATCTGCGTCTGGGAAATCTTGGTGTATGCATACTCTCTATGGTACGAGAGTTCTTGATCCTGAATCTTGATTTATAATACACATTTATTTTCATTATATTCATGTGTTGGCCGAGCTCTTTATAATGTATTCCCATGGGTGTGTCATGCATTTACTTTGTTGGTTCAATCTTTGTATAATACATTTACATGGTGTGTTATGAGGAAAATATCTCTATGGAATGGGGTAAACCACAACAGATGGAAATTACTACAGAAATCAACTATAATCCCAGGTATTTTATATAAACAAATATGATAACTAGTCAAGATAAGGAGCCTACCTCTTCCACACATTCAATGAAGTCCACCATTGAGCACATGACTCAAAGATCTACACCTGTAACTTGTCCTCAACAACCAAGAAACGCAAGCATATGGTGATAATATATAAAGTTAGCAAATTCAATAGCATAGTTCATCAATATTCATAAAAAATATGCCCATGGAATAACAATTCAAATATTTTCAAGACATTAATAGGATGAGAAACGAGTATTTCTATTAAAATGTAATCAACAACAGTGAATGAATTACAAAATTTCGTGTCAACACGGTTCAGAACCGAGAAACTAAGTCCCTTCCAGTTGGGCCTCCACCACTTCAATCCTCTACCAAAGGAAAGATCATATAAGAGAGACAACAAGGTTCTCAATCAAGTAGGGAATACCTTGGGGACTGAGCAATGTGTTTAGACATAAAAGGACAAAGGGATGCAGACCCAATATGAAGTGAATAATTTCTCTAGAGTAACTTTTCTCTAAAAGTTGAATTCTTATCTCCTTTTCCATATCTCGGATATGGACCGTTTATATTCTTCAAATGGAAATGAAGGGTCGAGTCAGAACATTTCCATTATATGGAAGGTCAAGGATCATGGATCTCATGATGTGACATGGAAACCCGACACTATTTTTTAATTTTTGGCACAAAACTCGATGTACGCGGGTTGTAATGGTGCAACTTGTGTATACACATGTTGTATAATAGTTAGGGCATGTATATGTGGACAAAAATGGTTTTTACCTCTGGGATTTGCAAAAAGGGACTTCAAGTCTACATAGGGAAATGGAAAAAGGACTTCTAAGAAAATTTGCGTAGGGTGAGGTAAATATTGCTATAACATATGCCCCCTAATGTGTGAGGTCATAGGAGTATCTATGATGGCTGAAATAAATTATAATACCCAAAAGTGGAGTAATGGAGACTTAGTTGGAAGAACTAGTTTCTCATGAGAATATTACAATCTATACTGACTTTGCGCACATGGCTTCTAATTTGAATTACACTGCAGATCCATGTGAAAATATACCAAACAATTGTTCATGGTAATGAATAGAAATACAAAGGTGGATATATGCCAAAGGATATCATAGTCACGAACGAGGTTGAGTAAAACCAGTCTCAAAATCAATCTGAAGATATCTATATACAATGGAGTACAATCCAATCTCCCATGATCACTGAAGTCACGTAGGTACTGGTCCATTGAAATATAGCAACAACTCAGGAAAGATGTGACTATGAATTGATGTCTTCATGTCTTCTACATGATCTGCCAAAGGTGCAAGTTTACATCGTGTGAATAAAGGAGTTGAGGTCGAACACAATGAGACTTCGTTTGATTACAGATCATTAAGGTTCGTTAAAAAACACGAGACAACCTACCGATAATGAAAGTAGGTATCAAGGCACCGAGTACATTCTTACAACTGTGAATAAAGGGGTCTATGTTGAACACTTGAATAATCCATCGATCAAGAGACATTGATGTATTCCTAATTGTCGATGGCGGGAAAACCTACCACTAATTACTTCAAGCCTCTAGGTACTCATAGGACTATAGGTCTCATTTCCATAATATATGGGTTGAAGTCGATGGAATGAGACCTTCTAAAAGGAGAGCATTGATGCATCTCTCATCATTCAACATGAGGTACAAAGAAGGAGCGTGATGATTTGGACGAAATCAGATGAAGAACATGTTCATGAACCAACGAACCTGTGCATCTTTCGCGTGTGCCAGATGCAATCGGTAGACAAAAAATACCCTATGAATAGAATCCAATAAGGAAAAATGATGAAAAGGGTGAGGAAACAACCAATAAGGCTAGTGGCATCCAAGACACTGCAAGAATCATAATGTGTGAATAGATTTATTGTTGTCAAACACAAAGGAAACCCCCAATCAGTGACCAATGATGAAATGCCAATTATTGGGTTCAAGGTTACTTACCAATGATGTAAGTAGGACCAAGGTGCACGATAGTACTACAATCTTCATGTAATTATGAGACATAATGAGGGTGTGGACGACATGAAAAGTCAAGAGTTTTGATAAATGGTTGACACTAGTTGATAGACCAGGGATGATTTTAAGGATGGAAATTTATATTAAAATGTAGAAACTTGGGCTAATATTACTATTCCTTAATATGAAAAATGTAAAATGTTTGGCAATAGTTTTGTAAAAATATTCAAATTTATAAGGATTTTATATAGTTTCTATAACATTTGGGCAATTTTTAAGGTAAAATAATTTTATTCTATGGAATTTGGGCAAATAGTTTTTAGAAAAAATGGAAATTGGCGAATCTTTTTTTGGGAAAAAACATGAAAAATTAGCCCATTTGGGAAATTTAGCCCCTAAAATCATCCATGTCATAGACATCCTTTGAACAAGAGCATGAGACATATGGAAGACTCTAGAAGCATAGACTCAATGATGAAACTTTGTGATGTAGGACGCATCGATAAAACTCTCCATAGGGATTGGAAGAGTAACCAGTTGGGGGAGTAGACTCTAAGTAGCGAGCTCAACTTCCTAAGGTCATGCTAAACCCAAAATTTTGATGACACGTGGATTCAAAATTTTTGTGCTCTATTCAAAGGTGATATGACTGCTACCAATATAAGATAATATGATTTTCTCTCACGTCTTTTTTTTTTTCATAGTCAAATGAATGTTATGATATAAAGGAGGAAATGAGTGTTGCAAGTAAGAAACTAGTTCCAGCAGTGGAACATACCTATTCTCAATGCAAGGAGGTGAATGCGGAAGATGGACACTCATGGGAATGTTTCCTCTTGGGTATAGGGTGTCAAGATGCAAAGGACATAAACAAGGTTATGCTTGGTTGATGATGCAAACTGTTGAGGTGATAGGATTATAATGCGAAAGTGAGAACCAACAATAGGCTTAATATTGCAAGTAAGAGAATGAGATGTAATTACAACTTAATGCCAAAAAATATCCTTTCTTGTAATCTTAGTCTACTTGGTTTGAAAAAATGGTAAACTTACACCAAATAGACATCCCTTCAAATCCAATTTACGGGTGTGAAAGAGACAAGTTCACTTGACAATATTTTCACTTTTTGAGAGAGTCGGAAAAGAGCTTAAACTGGACTCATTTGGATTCATGCTAGGTATAGGTCATCATGCTTATGAGTAAGAAATGAGGTTCAACTTTAAATTCATGTATTAACTATAAGGTACTCTCGGTCCTATGAACACAAATATCTGCATGGGCACCGAATGGTGGAGAGGATCTAACTAGGGAACCCATGTTTGGTAAGTATCTACCATTCAATAAGGACACTTATAATTGCATAAAGAAGGTTCTATGTCGCTACTAAATGGGTTCGTACCTAAGGAATATGGGTTGCAGTCATAGGATGATGCAAGTGTGCACAATCGATTGATGGCCTATCCTATATGCTAGTTGAAAAATACCTGGCCAAAGTTATAAACGGGTGACATGGCACTAAAAACCGCAAGAATCCCTGGATAAAACCACCAAAACCAACTCTATCCGTTGTTGTATTAGTCCATCAAGTCAAAATATTAGTAAAAACTATGTAAAGTGGGTAAAATTTTATATAAATAGTAAAAAAAAACAATTTTACTATACCATTTGTATTGTTTACCCAAATTGTGGATTTTGGACCAAATTGCCCCTGAATTTCAATTGTTGTTTGTGGGAACCACGAGTGATGGAAAAATCAATAACCACCTGGACCATGTAATTCATCTTGCTCCTCTCTTTATTTCTAGTGGATTAAAATTTGCAATTATGTCTCCTTTTTTTAGCATTTTAAGGTGCAACGTAGAAACTAGGGTATACAAGAGATATAGATCATCGGGTCACGTAAATGCATACATTTACGCGTCTGTTTGCAAAAAATCTAGTGTATAATAAGCCCTATACGCGGCTATGTAAACGGTATCTCGTGTGCAAGTCCATGGATATGGTTTTTAAAATGTTACTAACTCAAAAAATGGTTTGAATCTTGCAGTGGAGAGAGATCCAGGGGCCCAGATGGCCTTAAAAAGATGTGGGCTATACAATGTTTTGGCTCTCAAAGGTATGAGGGCTCAAGTGAGATTGCTTCAGATCCTAGTGAACTACTAAGATTTGAATAATGAGACCTTCAACCTTCATGGACAACAATTGAGGATTTAATTTGAGGACATATACTTCTTGACATGATTTTCGCGTCAAGGTGAGGTGGTCAACCTCAAAGCCCCAGGTGCTGGGAGTGGCATGATCGTAGAGGATTACATAGCCACTCATTGCATTGCAGGTACTGAGAAGGTAGGGATCCAACTCCTTATCAGAGTGATTAATAATCTAAGTCTCAAGATTATTTTCCTAGTGTTGAAACAGATCATAGGGTCAGCCTCTTTGCACCAGGCATCGAAGCCACTTATTTTCTATTCGACAGATTGCTTGCATCCCATAGTTTACAACTGGTGCACCTAACTAATGGATAACATGAAGAGCCAGCTGACAGAATGAAAATTGAGTGAAAAGAGGAAATTCAGGTTCACGTCTATCCAGTGTAGTTTTTTGTTTGAGCAGGTACTAGGCTTGGGCCCTAGACTTGATATTGTTTCGGATGGACCTTGTGATCCATCCATGGCACGGTGGACCGAGGTGATGAGGTAGCAGGGAGGTGGTAGGATGCCAACACCCTACCACGACGAGTTTTTCATCTGGTGTAGTCAGCAGCTGATGGATCTGGAGGACTACCCTTATGTAGGGATTGACTTTAGAGGAGACTCAAACATTCCATTACCACCAGGTTCTGCCTATGGAGACATAGGTAGGAATTTTTTTTTGAATATTCCATTTTTTGTATTTTTGTATGATGTCAAGTACTAACTAAACATGTATGTGACACAGACGTAGGTCCATAATAGCCAGACGGACTAAACATGTATGTGAAACCACAATATTAGGAAATTAAGGGTCAATTACTAGAATTGAGGTTGCATGGATTGAAATTAGCAATGGAGATATCATATTACCGATTACATCTCTTCATCAATAAGGTTTAAGAGGTAATTGGCTAGTCATGGATTAGAGTTACACAATCGAATGATTCACATGACCCAAAAGGTTCTCCAACTTGATATGCCCTTGTTCCTATAATTTAATATTGGTCTATAATCGAAAAAACTACTTACTTAGACTCAAAATTCCTCCTTAGCTCTTAATGCTACGAGATAAACCTAGTGATAAATAATCTTTGCAATGGATGAAACTACAATTAAATCCACTTCTCTTATCTTGATTTTAAAATATAAAAAATCTTGAATGGGATAATTACTATAGAACTCGATCTAAAATTGTTGATATTTATTGTGCTAGAAGGTAATGCAACAATGCATCAAACTTTTTTTCAAGGCTATGCATCAAAATTTCTACTTTACAAAATTAATAGCATTTAATATTATATTCAATGTTATTGGAAACATAAAGGATATTAATTGCAATGATATGGGAATATTATTCTCTATCTGTTGACGAGGCGAAAATGAACGCTCGCCAACTGGAAGAGTGGATCCGGTCCGGGGTTGTCTAAATAACCCAAGACGTTTGGGATGATCCACCCTAACGGGTTTAGCGGCTCCATTGGCCGATCTAAGTCCTAGGAAAACAAAAGGAAACTAACTAAAGGAAATAATCTAAATGAAAAACAACAATTAAAACAAACTAATAAACAAATCTGAACTATAAATATGTACAATTTACTGTCTAATACTATAATATTTCTATGAAATTTAACGTTCAACTATCAACAGAATTAAATCTTAATCACAAAATGTACAATATTTATATATTTATAGATTTTAAGTGAAAACCTGCTAAAATCATTCGTACACTGTCCTATGACAGCAAAACTATTTTTTTTTTTTTTATGATTTTATGAAAATAGAATGAAAACTATCTAAGTTTAACAATTAAAGTAATAATCCTAACTATAAACCCAAAATATATATATCAATCTAAACTACTTCAATAACACTAATAACTAACCTGTAATAACACTTTCGAATTTGTCATGTGTAAAGGATCCAGTTCAGCTATTCGATGGGAGGAAACCCGCACCAGATTCTCTGCAAGCCTTTTGTAAACAAGAAGTAGCAGTGCTCTTTTAAATATCAATAACAGAACAAACAAGACATAAAAAATTACAACAATCTTATAATTTACAAATCATCACATATAGATAAATATGTGTGCAAATATTTGTACAAAATGATTCAATTAATGAAGAAGAGAAATCTTTAATTCACTAAATTGAAACAGAGTAATTGTTGTATTTTTTAAAATAAGAGAGATCAGATATGGATAATACATTAACCAAGTCACATCAACCTGCAAATAATTACGATAGCTAAAGTAGTCTATAATTGATTGCAAACTGCTATGAATAAAACTTGAAATAAAAGTTTGATATATTGAAAGCTAAAGCTTTTACACGACATCAACTTTCATCCCATCTTGTATTATAAATCCATAGTCTGGTTCTCTCCACAGTGATGATGATGATGGGTCCATTACAAAAATAATAAGTATTTAAAGACCACAGGGTAAAACATCCCTATGGAAATTATCAAAAACAGTTTACAAAAAGTCTAGTCCAATAATCTCCCAAGTTTCTATCCCTAACTAAAACTAACTACCTATAACAAAAATACATCACAAAAGTATCTCCTAAACTTCCACAGCATGCTCAATTGGTCATTGAAATTCGTATGCACCTGAAAGTGGACAAGAATAGACAAGTTTAGATGATATGTTATTTGTAAAACTAACAAAAATTAAAATCTTAAGACTAGCTACAGAATCTTGCGATTCTGTAGATGGTCTAATTTGAACACAAAATCATTTTAAAATCAATCCAAAACTTAACAGAATTATATTTGACCAAGTATTTAATTACTAATTCCAAATAGAACAAATCATTCCTACCACAACAAATCAAAACTTGTATGCAAATTGAAACAAATGAAATCGTGGTTTCTTAACTGAACGTTGACAAGAATATATACAAAATGTCAAACGTTTGTTATTGCCAATTGGGATCAGACATAATCGATTGACAGTTGGGGAACCAACAAAATCATCTCTTGAACCAATTTCAATCGACACAAACTTTAATCGATCAAGTATAGTTTTCATGCAATAGTTTATGTCGACTCAGCCATTAACAAAATCGTTTTTAAATCAAAAACTAACAGAGTTGTTTTCTCGATCTAATAGATTACATTGTATTTATCAAACCAATCCCTGATATTGATGCATTGCATACATAAAAGACCATGCTAATTTGAGTATACCGAATCGTCTCGAAATCACACCATAAGAAATAAATTGAACTAATTCAAAGCCAACACAATCCAACAACAACAAAATCGTATCAATCCAAAACATAGCTGCATGATTTTAGTAAACAAATCTTTAGCACAGTTCGAATGCAATCAAAATCAAAATGAGAATATTTATACAAAACAAAATAGACTCGTTTATTCAGACATAACTAAACGAAGGCAACCCAATTAATTAAATTCAAACGAACAGAATTGTTTCAAAACAAACCAAACAGAATCAAAACAAATCAATCGCTTCTACTAATCTAAGAACAATAAAATCGTATTAACTAAATCGTAGCTGTGTCTGAGTTTAGCAAAAAAAATTCCCACTCATGATTCATAATGAAATTATTTTGGTAAAACGAAAGTAACATAATCATTTTGAATAAAAGACGAACAGAGCTATTGAAAGAAAATCCAATCGGTTATATTAACTCGAACCAACTCATAAAATAAATCAATATGGAAATACATACCTGGGTATTAAGAAAATGATTCGATAACGATAACTTGGAATTGACAAAGGTCGTTGCTGCCTCGACGTTTCTGAAAACAATTGAACCGATGGTTTTTTGTTTCTTCTCGTTGGATTGAAGCCTGTCGTTCTCCTTTGACAGCACTGTCACCCGTTCCTCTAACGATTTGATCTTCGATTGCAACAGGGGAACGTCGGTGTAATAACGTTCAAGCGAGGCATTACATTGAGCACACGGTGATTGATTGGGCTTTGGCATTGCCGGTGAGGGTTTTTTCAAGTTACCAGGGTTTTCCTTGTTTAGCTTGATTCCCAGGTAGTTAGGATCGTTCTTGAGGCATGGAGGTAAGTTAGAGACATAGTCATAGGTTTCCTTAGAGAAGAGGCCATGAGAATAGGAATATTCCTCAGCAAGGAAACGCTCAATATCGGAGTCTGAGTCCTCGCTCAATACTATGGGCTTTTGGTTGACGTTTTGCTTGGGTTTGTTCCTGGCACATCTGGATATCCACCGTGCGTTTTTCTTCCCCTTACTATTGACAATAGTATCACCCTTACCTTTCTTCCTCACAAGCTTCTTGATGGCCTCAGTCTTGTCTTTAGTACACAGATTGGCTATGGCATTGGGTAGGTCTATGTCAGGGCAATCCGAGTGTTTGATAGGGGGTAGAAGGATATGAAATGGCATGGCTGGTCCAACCAGAGTTTATGTAACCACAACCTTGTCCACTTGGACAGACTCGGGAGTGGAAAATCCATTCCTAGTTAGGAACGCTTGCAACTATCACCACTAAGGCTCAAATGGTGGACGATAATGAGTTTAATCAAGCCATGATGGAAAAGGCTGCTATCAGCCTTCTCACTCTTGAATCTTTTAGACATCTTGTACATACTATGCAAAAGATAATGTGGCATGTTTAGAGGGTAGCCTATAAAATTCATCAATAATCGAAGATGATACAAAAATACCAAGCCATAACGACCTTCGCAGGTCAGAAACTGCTTAACAATTACCAAAAGATCGTGCCACCTAGGTTTGAGGGTAGTGATTTGCATACCTCTATCACAAGAAACAACCTTCCTTGAAGTGAATAGAAGCAGCCACGACAACTCGTCTACTTTGGAGTTTTTGAACCACCTTTGCCCTATGGCTGGTAAGCCTGTAGCCGTACTTAGAAATTCCTCATTGAGGTCGAGCTATATGTCTTCGACCTTAGCCCTGTAACCGTCGAAGGTAAGGGAGAATTGTTGGGCAACCGAAAGGTTAAAACCCTCAAATCTATGGATAAACACCAGCTAGCCACCATTTTCCAAATCTTTACAAGCATTGTCGAACAACAAGAGTGTTTGGATACCATTTGTCTTTATGCGCACCATAGGTGCCATAGACGGGAACACACAGCGAGTCGGGTGAATGGGCAAGGGTTTGGAAGGGGTATACGCCGGATTGAATAGCTCACAGGCTTACCCGAAAACAACAGAGTTAACCCAGGATAGGGGGAAGGCATTAATGCCCAAATGTGAAAGGGTGGTGGAGCTAGCTCATCCCATGCAAAATAGTCATTTCCCAATGTACAACCGACGATGCATATAGCGATTCAAATCACTATTGCATATGTTAAAAACAATTTCGTTCAAATAATTAATGAAATTAATGGTAAATCGACCCAAAAATTTGCATAAGCATAGCATTTGCATAGTTTTAAAATCAAAACAATAATTTGAAATCAACACCAAGGGTTCGATCATATCACATATGTGTTGTATGAAATAATTACACCAAGGGTCTAACCCATAATGTCAATGTGTTTTCACGAAACCAATGTGTTAAGGAAATCGATGAAAGACTATAGAACATCAAACCGCCAATGTATTAAGGACTCAATGACAGTCATTATAATATCTTCAAAATCTTATAAAAATGAAATCATATTAACAATTAAGGAATGTCAAATGAGTAAGGATCTTGGATTCTTTCCAACTGTGCGACTATAATCAAATTGGAAATGCAATGAACACATAGACAAGACCAACATAATAATCCAGTGACGATTTTAATGTGACTTCGAAATCAAAGTTTTCAGGCTTGCAGTCGTGAAAATGAGAACAAAGGAAAATGTGCAAATGCACGAAATAATAGTGTCGTTTTATTTAAAGATTGCGATGAAAATCAAGGGTTGCAAAACACTGGTGTAGGCAGCTTATTAGGATAGGATAAAAATGCTAAATGGCTTCCAACAATGGCGACACACTGGTAGAAGCAGTTATCTCTGCCAAAAGAACAAACTCAGATTATGATAATGAGAAAAATTCTAACTCAAAAATAACAACCAGAAAATCGTTTAAACATCATCATTAACCAAATATTCCAGCAGTGTTTAAATGATGAAAACTGATAACAGTCGTAAGCCAAGTGAGCCACGATGTTAAAGATAGAATCCCCAGTACTATTGACAGAGCCACTGCTGCCAGCAGGTGTCCATAGCCTCAACAAGGTTTCCATTTAACCCACTCTGATATATGTATCCTTCCAAGAAGTTCCAGATCAGAATAAAGGACATTTTAAGGTTAGAGGTTTCATATTTGCAAATTTTCATATACCTGACATTGCTTCGCTGCCAGCGGGCCTGTTCAGTACCCCAGTGAAGTTGTCTTCGCGTCATGCATGCATTTACCCACTACCAACAGACCTATTCAGCATCCCGATAGGTTTACAATCACTTCCCACAACTCTTTTAATGATTTATTTTGTTTTTTAAAGATATATAGTCGAGCGGGGTGACGCTGAAAATTATGATATTTTAACATATTTTTTACAGACCTCGGCAGAATGTTTTAGAACTGTCCTTTATTAAGATCCAGAGATGGTTTATTTAGAGAACCAACTTTCTAAGGCAGGGAGACATCTTTCTGAGTCGTTCCCTTAAGGAGCAGGGACAACGTAAGGAGATAACAGATGATTGCGACAGGCTTATCTCAGAGATTGAAATCAGTTAACTTCTTTCAAACAACAGTCTTTGCCAATACAGATGTAAATTTCAGAAGTATGTAATTGATGTTTAGACAATTTTTTAGCAGTCATTTCAGTGAAAGAAGTTTTTGTTTTCTTTGTCTGAACAGTTCAAAAATTCAGGTATGTGTATTTCCAAAAACAAAAACTGATAAGCACAAAGGAAAAATCAAAACCAAAAACAACAAAAGAAAAACAAACAAAATAAAAGTATGTACATAGTATACAAAGAGTTGTCATCAAGCGAAATATCTTTTCAGAGCTTGGCCATTCATCGGATAGGTGTCAGACTGTCTTTCTAGATTCTGCAATAAGAAAGAGCTGGGACCCAATTTCTCAGCAATTAAAAACGGTCCAAGCCATAAGTTCTGAAATTTCGTGTGCTCTCCCTTTCCCTCATGTGGTTTGTCCCACTTCAAAACAAGGTCACCTACTTCGAAATTCTTATCATAGGTAGAGTTGGCATCAAACCAACTTTTGACCACTAGTTGATGTTGATCTAACTTACGTTTAGCTTGGGCTCTTACCTCTTCTAGCTTCATTAAAGCGTTAATTCAGTTTTCCAAAGGGGGGCAATCTTCTTCTTGTATTTTCTATGATAAATGTAGTGAGGGAAGAAGAATGTGTGGTGGCACTATTGTTTCTCTTCCATAGACGAGAAAGAAGGGAGAGTTACCTATAACAGTTTTTGGTGTTACCCTATTAGCCCAGATTGCGTTTAACAGTGCATTGTGCCAGTTTTTGTGATTCTCAGATACAATTCTTTTGATGATTTTAATCAAGTTCTTATTTGTTGATTCTGCCAATCTGTTGCCCTGGGGGTAATAGCTGGCAGAATACTTCAATTTAATTCATTTTTCCAAAGCGAACTCACTCATCTCAAGAGAGGAAAAGTAAGAAGCGTTATCAAATACTAAGCAGTCATGGATACCAAAACGAGTAATAATATTCGAATTTAGAAAGGCAATTACCTGACTTGTATTCACAGTCCTTAATGCGGCAGCTTCAAAACACTAGGTAAAGTAATATGTGGCTGTTATGATAAACTTATGCTACTGAGAGGATGGCGGATTGATTGGACCTATAATATCAATGCCCCACTGCTGAAAAGGGGAGTCTACTGAAACAGGCTGCAAAGGAAAGGATGGTTTTTGTAACCTCCCTAATGCTTTTTGACAAATAATACACTTATGGCACATAGCATGGGAATCTATAAAAAGTGTGGGCCAGTAATAACCATCTCTCAAAACTTTATGGGCAGTGGTGTCACCACCAAAATTCCCACCAGCTTCTCCTGCATGCAATTCTAGCAAGACTTGTTTTGCTTCGTCTTTCTCAAGACAACGCATCAGTATGCCATCAAAATTTTGAAGAAACAAAATAGCATTAACCAAATGAAAGGAGGAAGACTTTAATCTCAATGCTCTTATTTTAGTGGGATCCAGGTGATGGGGGGATGACCCATGTTTAAGACAGAATTTTATATCGTCATACAAGGGACTGACAATGTTTTTTGCACAGTAGATTGCATTTTGATTGTGTTGTCCTAGGTTTGACATATCGTTTTCTTCTTGCTATCCTGCTGCTAAATCAACAACTAACTTGCATAACCCTTCGCCTCTAACTATATGAGCTGGGGTAATTTCTATGTTGTACTCCTGTAAGGAGGTAACCCAGTTCGCCCTCTTTTCACCTAGTTCTTTCTGCACTAACAGGTTCATGATGGCTGGATAAGGGACAATAAATTTCGTCCTATATTTCAAAAGATAAGACCAGAAGTGTTTGACTGCTTTGAAAACAACGTAGGATTGTTGATCTACCGCTGGGTAATTAAGTTCAGCGCCTTTGAAAGCAGAGCTCATAAAGGCAATGGGTACTTCATTGTTTTCAACATTCTTTTGAGTAAGAACGGTAGCGTAGGAACAGTCAGAAGCAAAAGTGTAGAGCGTGAAATCTTGCGAAAAGTCGGGGCTCATGAGATAAGGAGCGTCCATTATGGCCTTTTTTATTTCATTAAAAGATTAATTTTCTAAGGGTCCCCAGTGATACTGTGCGTCTTTCTTAATTAGGTTTTGTAAAGGTCTGACCATTTCGGATAAACTGGGGACGAATCTCCTTACGAAGTTTATCTAGCCTAAGAAATACTGCATAGAATTTTTGGATGTAGGAGGGGGGAGTTTCGAGATGACTTAATTCCTTTCGGGGTCGATAATCATCCATTTTCTTGACACAATAAATCCTAAGAGTTTACCTTGTTCTACTGCGAATATGGATTTTTTAGGATTTAAGGAAATGTCATATTTACGACATCGCTATAGAACAACTCTTAAATGAGCTAGATGATCATTGTTGTTCTTGGAAAATATAGTAACATCATCTAAGTAAACTATGACAGAATGATTTATTAAGCCTCGAAAAGTAATGTCCATCGCTCTTTGAAAAGTGGCACCGGCATTAATCAATCCAAAGGGCATTTTTCGATAAGTGTAGGTGCCCCAAACAGTGTGGAAGGTAGTTTTAAGTTGGTCTGGAGGAGACATCAGGACTTGGTTGTACCCTGAGAAACCATCCAATAAAGATAGCCTCTTAGAACCAGATACCTGTTGAAGGTTATGTTCCATGGGTGGGACACGGTAGTTGTCTTTATCAGACGTTCTATTAAAGTTTCGGAAATCGACACATAGTCGAATTTCCCCACTTTTCTTCCGAATAGGGACAAGGTTAGAAACCCATTGAATGTGCCTAACATGGAAAATTATCTTAGCATTCAAGAGTTTATTGAATTCTTTTTTTACGATCGGTTCGAGCTTAGGGTGCATTTTTCTCAATTTTTGTTGGAAGGGTAAGGTTTGAGGTTTCATAGGAATGACGTGTTGTATGATGTTGGGGTCGAATTTTTTAAGGTCATCATACGTCCACGCAAAAACATCTTTAAATTCTTTAAACAATTTAATAAATGCGTCTTTTTCTTGTTCGGAACACCCTACCCCTAAATTAATGCACTGAGGATTGTCATTAGTTCCTAAGTTTACTTTTTCATATGATAAAGAGGAACTATTGGTTTTACAGCTGACCGATTTTTTGAATTTATCTTGAAGATCGTAAAATTTCTCTAATATAACTACAGATTTAGGGATCGAATTTACCATGTCCGATGAATATTCATGAGTTCTCAGATCTGGTATTACCGTGAAATCACACAAATTGTCGTCGTGAGTTCATTTGTCAATCACCGCTCCTTGAAAAGTTTCTTCCATATGCAAGAAGCTAATAATCTGTTGATCGTCGTCGAAGACTCTCCAGTTCATGATGTTGTCGGGAACGGATGTCCTAAACAACAGTTTGACGGAGAATGCGTCTGGGGACAAGCCTTCTACAGGAAAGAGTTTGGAAGCTACGTTAGCTAATAGATCAACTTCTGAGTTATTCAATCTAGGAATATAATTTATATTGAATGAAGAAAATTTATTCATTAAATTCCATACCTCGGATTGGTATATTTTAAGATGCGGAGACAGACAGTGGATAGAATCTCTTACCTGTCTAACCACAATTTCTGAATCGCCAAAGATAGTCAAGTTTTGAATGTTCATGTCTAAAGCTTTTATGAGGCCCTGCAGTAAAGCCTCATATTCTGTTGTGTTATTAGTACATTCAAATTCTAGCCTACATGCAATCAAAGTTTTGTTACCTGAGGGATCAATAATAACGCAGCCTGCACCAGCTCCTTCTTTGGACTTTGACCCATCAAAATAAAGAGACCAAATTTGATTTTTATTGGGTGTATTAGACCACTGTGTAGAGGCTGATGGCTGCACATATGCTACAATCTCCGACTGTTGTTCTGGATTGGTGATAGTTGAAGTCTCAGCCATGAAATTGCCAAAAAAGGTATCCATCCCTTGTATTTCGGGTGAATCAACAAAAGGTGTAAATGGTTCATTGGGATCATTCAAATTTGTGACCGTGAACTTAAGGTAGCGTTCATGATTTACCTTGATCTTGTTGGGCTTGTCATTCTCTGGAAGCCACAGATGAGACCAATCTGTCGCGAAATAGCCGTGTAGCTACTTCGACCAGTCCCTGCTTAAAAACAGACCATACACTTCTGGAATATCCACAACAATAATATCAATCACTTGATGAACTTTGGGGTTAGACGATAGTCTTATAAGCACATTCTTTAGTTCGCCTATAACTTTAACATTAGTCCGATCAAGTTGGATGATTTTTAAGGTGGATGGTTCAACTTCAGCGTTAATCTTCTGACATACAGACCATGGCATCACATTGGATGACGCTCCTGAGTCTACCATACAATTGTGCACGTTTCTATTAAAGATTTCGAAAGTTAACAAAATAGAGATACATTTCTGCGAGTATTAAGTGTGGTAGTTTGTGGTTTTTTACTCGCAGTTTCTAAAGCTAATTTATCCACATTATTTACATTATTTACAGGAAGGCTTCCTTTATCATGAGGATTAGAATTATTCTTAGCAGAAGTCTTTTGAGGAAATTTGTTCTCAACAACCTTGTTTGAATTACCATTTTTGCTATTCTCTGCGATGTTCTGTAACATTTTTTGTAGCAGAAATGGAAACTTTAATAACTCATAAACATAAATGTTGGCCCTTAACTTTTTGAGATCTTCAACTAAAACATAATCTAAGTTGGGGTTTACATGACTCTGTTTAGTCTCAACTGGTTTAGATTGCTTTGGGGGCAAAGTCGTGGTGTTTTCAGAAGAAGGTTTTCTTGTTGTCTTACTCCTAGTACTGTAAGGATGAACCGTCTCGAAGTTAGCTTGAAAGATGTTATCCGAGAAGTGTCCAAAAATGTTTGGAGAAGACTCTTCTTCTTGAACTATCTCTTGTTCAACAACCTCCTCAAAGTTATCAAGAGGCATCAAGTTATCCTGGGCTTCTAAAATTGTTTGAAGGGCGTATTGCAGACTTTCTAGATTAAGGCCCTCAGTAGTTGGATTAGGTTGGTTGGTGGGAAAAGGCTTCCTGAACGGGGGTTTGTAGGGCCCTTTTCTTGAAGAATCTTCTTCGGCCATCCTTTTCAAATCTATAACTTGATTTGACAGTTTTTGAACGACTTTAGTTAAGTTTTCTAAATCAGATCTTTAAGGTTGTGTTTTACTTTGAGTAGGTCTAGGGAGGATTTCGATCTTCTTTTTGGAAGATGAACTAGTGTCTATTTCGTTGCTAGTAGTGTATTTTAGAGTAAGTATGTCTTTTTCAATCTGGTTGGCCTCTTCGAAGGCCTCTAACAACGTGGCTTTCTTAGATCATTTGACCCAAATAGCTATACTTTGATGCAGGGCTTTAGTATAGTATGTTATGATAAGATTCTCGGCAGGCATGGAATCCGTAGGGATTTGGTTCTTAAGTGTTAAGAATATTTGATTAAAGTCTTTAATTTTCTCTTTTGGGTTCATTCTTAAGTTAGAAAGTTCCATGACTAGGACTTCCAGAGACTTACCGTCTCTGAATTTTTCCAGAAAGCATGATTCGAATTTCTCCCAAGACACAATGGTATGGGGTTGCTGGGAAAAGTACCAGGTAGAGGAATTACTCTCGAAAGTGTAGGGGAACAATCTACATACTACGTCTTCGTTCTCGACGTTGCGGAGTGTTATGGCTAACATGAACTTTTTAATGTGGTCTTCAGCGATTTGTTTAGAGTCAGGGTCAAACTTGGGAAGCCACTTCTCTAGATGTTTGGGTAAGGGATGTTGAGCCCCAGGTACGACTACTGCATCCTGGTCGAGCCAAGGTCTGGTAGGATTGTTCTGGTTGGCCATTGGTGTAGGCGGTGTGGAAGGCTGAGAAGGGGAACTACCTTCGTCATAAGAGTCTTCTCCTGAAGAAGAAGGGGATGATGGAGGTGGTGAGGGTGGTATTCCAGATCCTCCTGCAGCAGGAGTGAGGATTGGATCTGTAGGGTTCAAGGTAAGGTTAGTGCCTCCAAGTTGTTCTCTGATATCAGAGAAATATAATGGTTGGTCCAAAGGCCTATTTGGTTGCCTTAAACAGGCGAAGGCACTATGTGTTCTCAAGAGAGATTGGCGAACAATTTCTTGTACGTCACCACCTATAGGATTTGGGGTTGCTGGTTCAACTGTGATCCGTAGATCGTCGGTTGATGTGGTTTCTATTTGAGGGAGGATGTTGTTGTTTGAATAAATTCTTGTCACTATATGTGAGTGGTTAGGTGGTGGAGGAGTCTTACGACCACCTCGTTCCATTAATAAATTGCAGGCCTCCTTCTAGCGTCATTTGTTGACGAGGTGAAAATGAACGCTTGCCAATTGGAAGAGTGGATCCGATCTGGAGTTGTCTAAATAACCCAAGCCGTTTGGGATGATCCACCCTGACGGGTTTAGCGGCTCCGTTGGCCGATCTAAGTCCCAGGAAAACAAAATGAAACTAACTAAAGGAACTAATCTAAATGAAAAACAACAATTAAAACAAACTAATAAACAAATCTGAACTATAAATATGTACAATTTACTAACTAATACTATAATAATTCTATGAAATTTAACGTTCAACTATCAACATAATTAAATCTTAATCACAAAATGTACAATATTTATAGATTTACAGATTTTAAGTGAAAATCTGCTAAAATCATTCGTAAACTGTCCTATGACAGCAATTTTTTTTTTTTTTTTATGATTTTATGAAAATAGAATGAAAACTATCTAAGATGAACAATTAAAATAATAATCCTAACTATAAACCCAAAATATATATATCAATCTAAACTACTTCAATAACACTAATAACTAACCTGTAATAACGCTTTCCAATTTGTCCTGTGTAAAGGATCCAGTTCAGCTATTCGATGGGAGGAAACATGCACCAGATTCTCTGCAAGCCTTTTGTAAACATGAAGCAGTAGTGCTCTTTTGAATATTAATAACAGAACAAACAAGACATAAAAAATTACAACAATCTTATAATTTACAAATCATCACATATAGATAAATCTGTGTGCAAAGATTTGTACAAAATGATTCAATTAACGAAGAAGAGAAATCTTTAATTCACTAAATTGAAACAGAGTAATTGTTGTATTTTTTAAAATAAGAGAGATCAGATATGGATAATACATTAACCAAGTCACATCAACCTGCAAAGAATTACGATAGCTAAAGTAGTCTATAATTGATTGCAAACTGATATGAATAAAACTTGAAATAAAATTTTGATATATTGAAAGCTAAAGTTGTTACAAGACATCAACTTTCATCCCAACTTGTATTATAAATCCATAGTCTGGTTCTCCCCACAATGATGATGATGATGGTTCCATTACAAAAATAATAAGTATTTAAAGACCACAGGGTAAAACATCCCTGTGGAAATTATAAAAAACAATTTACAAAAAAATTGGGAATAATCTCCCAAGTTTCTATCCCTAACTAAAACTAACAACCTATAAAAAAACTACATCACAAAAGTATCTCCTAAACTGCCACATCATGCCCATTTGGTCACTGAAATTCGTATGCACTTGAAAGTGGACAAGAATAGACAAGTTTAGATGATATTTTATTTGTAAAACTAACAAAAATCAAAATCTTAAGACTAGCTACAGAATCTTGCGATTCTGTAGCTAGTCTAATTTGAACACAGAATCATTTTAAAATCAATCAAAAACTTAACAGAATTATATTCGACCAAGTCTTTAATTACTAATTCTAAATAGAACAAATCATTCCTACCACAACGAATCAAAACTTGTATGCAAATTGAAACAAATGAAATCGTGGTTTCTTAACTGAACGATGACAGGAATATATACAAAATGTCAAACGTTTGTTATTGCCAATTGGGAGCAGACATAATCGATTGACAGTTGGGGAACCAACGAAATCATCTCTTGAACCAATTTCAATCGACACAAACTGTAACCGATCAGGTATATTTTTCATGCAATAGTTTATGTCGACTCAACCATTAACAAAATCGTTTTTAAATAAAAAACTAACAAAGTTGTTTTTTCGATCTAATAGATTACATTGTATTTATCAAACCAATCCCTAGTGTTGATGCATTCCATATGTAAAAGACCATGCTAATTCGAGTATACAAAATCGTCTCGAAATCACACCATAAGAAATAAATTGAACTAACTCAAAGCAGACACAATCCAACAACAACAAAGTCGTCTCAATCCAAAACATAGTTGCACGATTTTAGTAAACAAATATTTAGCACAGGTCGAATGAAATCAAAATCCAAACGAGAATATTTATACAAAACGAAACAGACTCGTTTATTCGGACAGAACTAAACGAAGGCAACCCAATTGATTAAATTCAAACGAACAAAATTGTTTCAAAACAAACCAAACGAAATCAAAACAAATCAATCGCTTCTACTAATCTAAGAAAAATAAAATCGTATTAACTAAATCGTAGCTGTGTCTGAGTTTAGCAAGCAAATTTCCCACTCGTGATTCATAATGAAATTATTTTGATAAAACGAAAGTAACATAATCATTTTGAATCAAAATGAATAGAGCTATTGAAAACAAATCCAATCGGTTATATTAATTTGAACCAACTTATAAAATAAAATCAATATGGAAATACATACCTCGGTATTAAGAAAATGATTCGATCAATATAACTTGGAATTGACAAAGGCCGTTGATGCCTCGACGTTTATGAAAACAATTGAACCGGTGGTTTTTTGTTTCCTCTCATTGGCTTGAAGCCTGTCGTTCTCCTTTGACAGGACTGTCACCCGTTCCTCTAACGATTTGATCTTTGATTGCAACAGGGGAACGTTGGCGTAATAACTCTCAAGACAGGCATTCAATTGAGCACACGGTGATTGATTGGGCTTTGGCATCGCCGGTGAGGGTTTGTTCAAGTTACCAGGGTTTTCCTTGTGCAGCTTGATTCCCGGGTAGTTAGGATTGTTCTTGAGGCACGAAGGTAAGTTAGAGACATAGTCATAGGGTTCCTTAGAGCAGAGGCCATCAGATTAGGGATATTCCTCTGCTAGGAAACGCTCAATATTGGAGTCCGAGTCCTCCCTCAATACTATGGGCTTTTGGTCGAAGTTTTTCCTGGATTTGTTCCTGGCACATCTGGACGTCCACCGTGCGTTTTTCTTCCCCTTACTGTTGACAGTAGTATCACACTTACCTTTCTTCCTCACAGGCTTCTTGACGGCCTCAGTCTTGTCTTTAGTACACGGATTGGCTATGGCATCGAGTAGGTCTATGTCAGGGAAATCCGAGGGTTTGACAGGGGGTAGAAGGATATGAAATGGAACGGTTGGTCCAACCAGAGTTTTCGTAACCACAACCTTGTCCACTTGGACAGACTCGGGAGTGGCAAATCCATTCCTAGTCAGGAAGGCTTGCCAACTATCACCACTAAGGCTCAAATGGTGGACGACAATGAGTTTAATCAAACCGTGATGGAAAAGGATTCTATCATCCTTCTCACGCTTGAATCTTTTAGACATCTTGTACAGACTATGCAAAAGATAATTTGGCATGTTTAGATGGTAGCCTATAAAATTCATCAATAACCGAAGATGATACAGAAATACCAAGCCATAACGACCTTCACAGGTCACAAACTGCTTAACAATTACCAAAAGATTGTGCCACCTGGGTTTGAGGGTAGTGATAGGCATACCTCTATCACAAGAAACAACCTTCCTTGAAGTGAATAGAAGCGGCCACGACACCTCGTCTACTTTGGAGTTTTTGAACCACCTTTGCCCTGTGGCTGGTAAGCCTGTAGCCGAACTTAGAAATTCCTCATTGAGGTCGAGCTATCTGTCTCTGACCTTAGCGATGTAACCGTCGAAGGTAAGGGCAAATTGTTGCGAAATCGAAAGGTTAAAACCCTCAAATCTCTCGATAAACACTATCGAGCCACCATTTTCCAAATCCTTACGAGCATTGTCGAACAACAGGAGTGTTTGGCTACCATTTGGCTCTATGCGCACCACAGGTGCCATAGAAGGGAACACACAGCGAGCCGGGTGAATGGGCAAGGGTTTGGAAGGGGTATACGCCGGATTGAATAGCTCACAAGATTACCCAAAAACAACAGAGTTAACCCGGGATAGGGGGAAGGCATTAATGCCCGAATGTGCGAGGGTGGTGGAGCTAGCTCAACCCATGCAAAACAGTCATTTCCCAATGTACAACCGACGACGCATATAGCGATTCAAATCACTATTGCATATGTTAAAAACAATGCCGTTCAAATAATTAATGAAATTAATGGTAAATCAACCCAAAAATTTGCATAAGCATAGTGTTTGCATAGTTTTAAAATGAAAACAATAATTCGAAATCAACACCAAGGGTTCGATCATATCACATATGTGTTGTATGAAATGATTACACCAAGGGTCTAACCCATAATGTCAATGTGTTTTCATGAAACCAATGTGTCAAGGAAATCGATGAAAGACTATAGAACATCAAACCGCCAATGTATTAAGGACTCAATGATAGTCATTATAATATCATCACAATCTTATAAAAATGAAATCATATTAACAATTAAGGAATGTCAAATGAGTAAGGATCTTGGAGTCTTGCCAACTGTGCGACTATAATCAAATTGGAAATGCAATGAACACATAGACAAGAGCACCATAATAATCTAGGTGACGATTTTAATGTGACTTCGAAATCAAAGTTTTCACGCTTGCAGTCATGAAAACGAGAACAAAGGCAAGTGTGAAAATGCATGGAATAATAGTGTCGTTTTATTCAAAGATTGCGATGAAAATCAAGGGTTGCAAAACACTGGTGTAGGTAGCTTATTAGGATAGGATAAAAATGCTAAATGGCTGCCAACACTATCGCATATTGTCATGATAATAATGAGACAAACCACAATTGATTATTCCACTCGGAATTAGCCAAAACACTCTAGTGAAGATTTGACAAAATATGTTTAAATAATATAATGTTTTTAAACACATTTAAAGATGAGCCAATATTCATTAAATGTTTTTAATGAAAATTGAGATTATTAATAAAATCCAATAAACATTCAGCAAGACTTGAAATTAACATTGTGAACCAACATCCATTAAAAGTTTTTCATGAAAATTGAGATTATTAATAAAATCCAATTAACATCCAACGAAGTTTGAACTTAATGAAAATTGAGATTATTAATAAAATCCAATTAATATTCAACAAGACTTTAAATTAACATTGTGAACCAGCATCCATTAAATGTTTTTAATGAAAATTGAGGTTATTAATAAAATCCAATTAACATCCAGCAAGATTTGAACTAACAACCAATATTATTTTAATTTGAATTAAATAATATAATATGTGTGAAAATTGAGGTTATTAATAAATTCCAATTAACATACAGCAAGATTTGAACTAACAACCAATATTATTTTAATTTGAATTAAATAATATAATATGTGTTAAATTTTTATAGGTTAATCTTTACAACTCAACAAAATATTAAAAATGAAAAAGCTAAGTAATAGGAAGTCAAGCAATGGTACAGTAAACTCAACAAAATATTCAAAATCAAAAGACTACGCTATAGTAAGCGCTGAAGGCATAGACTAATAATGAGAAACCTGATTAACCGGTTGCAGAGTTCACTGAGGCCAATACAAGTACACGTGAATGTCACTTTACAAGTGAATAGATTAGTTTTAATTTGTTTGATTTTGATTTGTTTTGTTTTAAATTTTGTAAGAAATGGTTGGATTTGTAGATTTGAGTGACTAAGTTTGTATAATAATAATGTTTTATAAATTTTTCAATATGCTAAATTCATTTATACATTCAAAATTATAATTTAAACAATAAAAAATAACAACTAACAATTTTATCAAATTTAATCACCAAAATTTCTTAAAATATATATATATATATATATATTTAGCAACTCGCAAGTTAACACATGAACCAGTCATGTCAGAGCAGATTCGATCCTAACTATTCCTGAAAAAGTGACCTGCCAGTTATTTCCATATAAAAACAGCATGCTATCATATCTCTGACGTTAGAAGACGACCAAATTTCGTAAAATAAAATGGTTGGTGAAATGATCATGTGACTTTGCTTTGCTATGACGGATAGATACGGAGACACAGATTCCTAAGTAGCTGAATACATTGCATCACAGCCTTAAATTATATGATTTGTTTAGGTTTAAGTAGAAGGATCAAGACAGTACAACACGCAGCGTGGTAGGTAATTAACGAGTTGGTAACCAGACATCCAAAAATTAGACTCCAGCCTGCACAACAGTCTTGTCTGTATGTGGTTAGGTATTTTTTCTTCATTTTCTCATTAGGGTTTCGGTTTTGTTCGAAGTAATAACGACATGTCGCGACTCGCAACCCTTCTGTTGATGGATGGAGGGTTAAGGTTCACATAAGAAATCTCGACGTGTTTTCGGTCTTGATTGGATAAAAATATAATTGAATTTTGAATACAACCTTTCACTAAAAGCATTAGTAGCAAAGATATAATTGAATTCAGCCTTTCACTAAAACCAATAGTGGCAAAGATATCAGAAAAAAATAAGAGTAAAGATCTATTGTCGGGAATTGTACATGTGGCTCAAAATTAATCATTGCTAGGTCGACGGGGGCCGGTATTTAGTTTTATATTCCGAGATTTCACTGTGTTGGACTATCCTTTTCAGAGTAATAGATAGGAAGTAGTTGTGAGAGCTTCTAGAATGCGCATCCAAATAGATAGGAAGTAGTTGTGAGAGCTTCAAGAATGCGCATCCAAAACTTTGGGAAGGACCTGACTTTCAGAGATATTGACTCGATTTCAGCGGCCATGACACATGCAATGAAGCTTATGCAGACTCCAGAGTAGAGCAGTTATGTTATAATCAAAGTTACATGATTCGGGTTTGAAGGCAAATATGAAATTCAAATTTAGCGATGAAGGAAAATATGAAATTCAAATTTAGCAATGAGGTTGGGATAAGGTAAATCATTTATTTTATATATATAATTGTATTATTGTTAAAATTTCAAAAAAATTGATGATGAAAGAGTTTCATGATATAAGAGGATTAAAAATGAAAATCACTTTCTCTTAGAATGTCAAGCATATATAGAGAATAAATCTGAATTTCAAAAGATTTGTTACACTACTCACTTTGCTAACTTTTTAATTCAACAAAACTAAAATATTGTCATCTTGGAAAGCTTTTCTTAATGTTTTTTGAGTATAGAAATAATCTAGTAATCCCTTACCTTTTTAAGGTCCATTAAATCCTAAAATATTCCAAGTAATCCCTTGCCTTCTTAAGATCACATGACCAATTCAATATTAATGAACATTAATCATCATCATCAATATTAATAAATTTAAAATATTATTAAATATTATTTATAATATATATGAAAAAATAAAATTTACAATAACATTAAAAATATATATAATTTAAACTATTAATATTTTAATGTTAATTTTATAACATTTTAACTTCATTAATTCGTTCTAATAAATAACTAAAAATGAGAAATGAACTTGGTTGCAAAATAAGATTATCATGTAGAAAGCTATGAATTAACTATTAATTTGAGAAATTGAATAATCAAACATAATTTTTTATACATTTTATTAGTTTAAGTTTTATCTTAAGAATTATTAAAAGTATTTACAAAATTAATGGATATGATTAGTCTTTTAAAGAAAAAGGGAACCTCATGTGAGGGTAAATAAGAGAGTAGATCTTAAGCAATTTTTTAATATATTTCATGTGTCATTAGAGACATTTAAAATTTATACAATTTAGTTTAATGGTATGAATAATCTTTTTATAAGCAAATGAAAATATTTGGGAACATTACTGGGTGTTAGGGGTTCATTTGTGATTTAAGAGGATAATAAGATTTTTCTTAAATTGAGGAATAGGCTAATCATCTAACAATTATGTATACATGTATTTATTAAAAGGAAAACATACAAGTAAGTAAATTGGAAATTAAAACTCAAAATACAAGCATCAATTTACAAATATTCATACAAAATTCTAAGGTAGGTACCATAGACATAGAGGGAACCATTAATATTTTATCATCAAATTTATATGAGTAATGACAAGATTGTAAATTACAAGATCTCAAAGGCTTCAGTTATCCAATAAAATTTATTCAGAACTCTTTGGTATTAGTCTCA
Organism: Picea engelmannii; assembly: GCA_009831015.1. Classification (NCBI taxonomy): domain Eukaryota; kingdom Viridiplantae; phylum Streptophyta; class Pinopsida; order Pinales; family Pinaceae; genus Picea; species Picea engelmannii. The sequence continues at coordinate 1,672 of ML785203.1, read as the reverse complement.
TATGGACATTTCAATTGCTTAGAAAAATCTTAAAACTTGAAATATATGTAGTCCATTTTTCTTAAAACTTGAAATATATGTGGTCCATCTTTATTTCTTCATTTCTTGGTTAGAAACCTCTCTTTTTCTCCAACGATCTCTCCTCGGGATCCTTTGTCATCCATTTTTCCCATTGTTATGCACCCTTTCTCTCTTCCTTTTCCTTCATGCTCTTATTCTTCTTCTCCAAAATCGTGTAATGATATTAAAACTCTCCCCCTGTTAATTTCAATAACCTTCATAAATATGAAAAAAACTTTAACACTTAAAATCAATTAAATAAATTCTTAGAGTCATAATAAATTCTCCACCAAATATCACATGAAAGTGACTTGGATGATCCCATACAAAAATGCACACACCACTGAATAAATTTTCCACCAAATATCACATGAAAGTGACTTGGTTCATCCCATCCAAAAGTGCATCCAAAAATGCACACACCAACAAAAAAATAATAAGAGAAAATGTGGGCCAATGGACTAACAAGAAAGATCCAATGGTTAGGAGGGATTTTAGAAGGAAAGGAAATTGATGTCACCCAAGCTCTTATGCCTATAAAATGGAGTAGGTTCATCCAATGGAGGAGGGGAAGATCAAAAATGAGAGAGGGATTTAAAAGGTACAGATGGGTGACATCACAAGAGTGTTCAGCCCCTCCAAAATGAACATGAGTCATTGGATCAACAAACTTGATCCAATGGAAAGAAAGGACATCAGACCCCAACATGATGACACCATTATGGAGTCTGAACTCTTAAAGTACAACTGGATGATCCTATGTCAAGTCTCCTTGGTAAGAAAATAAGTGAGCTCCCACTCATATTCTTAGTAGAATAAACACTTGCAATCCAAAGGATTCACTCCAATTCCACTTCTAGAATCCATGTGGCTTATTCTAGACCTTTATCCTTCCAATAAACAAAATATTCTCTCTTTTCTAACTTCTTGTTTTTATTATAATTTTTTCATCCAAAATTTCAAGTTCCTATTTTTTAGACTTAGTAATATATTCTTCCAATTAACCAAATAATTATCATTTTCATTAATTATCCCAAAAAAAATCATTTAAATCAACAACTTTAAATGTGAGTAAAATATACAATTATATAGAAAACTTCAACACATTTGGATACTCCAATACATGGACATTGTAAAAAAAAGGTTATTTAAAAATTTACAAATACCAATCTTCTTCATCTTAAATTATATTTTCCCCTCAAAAACATTTATTTTTCATAACGAGCCAATACTAAGTCTGGTTCACTTTTCTTTTTGCATCAACTCTTTATTTGTATTGTTTATTTTTCTTTTGTGATTGTTTATATACATGAAGATGGAATTCCTTGGTGTTCTCTAAAAAAATATTTTACATCTTCACTCTTTGGACTTGTTTCCAGCAATAATGCTATGTCAACCACTCCTCTAGAATACTTTCCATGCACAATCTAAAATGGACTTTTACTTGTATATCTATTTACTAAATTGGTTTATGCAAATTCTACTTGTGCCAACACTAAATCCAAATATCGTGTCCTTTCACCATCCTTCATGTCTATGCTAGCTTAATTCAACATGAATTAATACCTTTATTTTAAATATTTTGAACTATCTTTCCAATTCTTTACTTCCA
>ML785202.1:407676-423024 GCA_009831015.1 Picea engelmannii | reverse complement strand
AGATCAGATTTCTTACTTAACACCTACAATTGGTATGCATATTTTCAAGCTAGAATTTATTTTCCAGATCAGAGTTCCATTGGAATTCTTCCACATTGCACACCAAGTCTAGATGTCTTCAGCTGGTAGCTTCCTCAAGAAATCAATGCTTACGCTGGAGAATTCTATTTCTTTTCTTCCTCCTATATGTAGATATATTTATCATTTCTATGTTCAATCCACAGACATGTGCATACAACAACATTTGTTAGCCAAAACCATAATATACAATTTTGGTAACATATGCACAGTTCGCCCGTTTTTTACTTCTTGTGATCTATACTTCTCAATTCTCAATTCTGGGTGAATACATGGAATCCTCTTTCCAAGACCTTTCCAATGATTGCTTCCTTGCTCAATTCTGAGTTTTGAGCAGAAAGTTATAGTCATTTGATTATTACTCAGAAAACTCCTTCAACCAGATGCAATTTTTAACTTGATTATAAATATTTGCACCTGATCCTTTGGAAATTTGATAGGATCTCAACTGGGTTCCTTCATGCCCATATGGTGGACATTCATACCAAGTGTAATGTTCCCAAGACAATTTTTTTCTTGGAAACACTAACTAACCACTGATTTAATTATTAACTATTGTGTATGCAGGTTGGCCATGGACATTTCAGACTTAGGGTTTATTCAATTATTCAACCACAATTTATACAAGAATCAATGCAACATATGAATATATTCAACAATACACAATATATGAACCACAAACAAGATCTGAACTTTATTATAAGAAATAAAGCACCTGATACAAATAGAGAAGCAGATCTGGAATAGCTTCAGATGGATTCAAGACAATAATAAGAATTGCATACAAAATTCTCCCGGAGATACAAATCAAGCCTCCCAAAGGCTGCAATATAAGATGAACGCTCCACTACAAAACTAGGGTTTTAGCCTAACCCTCAAGCTGCTGGTATGGCCTGCTGAAGACAATGGAAGCCAAGGGTTTGACCCTCCTGAAGACGAAGACCCCCAAATGCTACTAGACTCCTCCCGATGATAGGTTAGGGCATTGGTAGCCTCCTCCTAAAGTATGGAGCCCAAACACTAAAGCTTCCCCCTCAAACTACAGAAACCCTAAACTGGTACGACCCTCCTGAAACCCTGAATATGGCCAATAATTCGGCCTAGCTTAATAAGGGCTCTTAATCCTTTGAAACCCTCTAGGATGATAGATCGGGCAGCCACAAACCCCTGAGAGAAGTTTCAAGGTCAGATATTGCCTATGGCCTCCTAGATCTGAAAAACACTAAATCACCAAATCGTCCCCTATCTCCCAAAAATTGTCCCAACCTACAGAATATGATAGGGGCGTGATAACTCCTCAAGAAAGCCTCCAAACTGATGAGCAAGGACCTGCAAGCAAAACCCCAATGCTGAAATCTCCCAAAGCTTCTTCACTTGGTTGGATCGAACTCTTCTTCAACTATTAGTGTGCCCCTGCTGAAAAACCCTAACTGGTATGGCCCTGTTGATCTTCCTGAATAGATGAAGGATGTAGAATAGTGTGGGTGGATTATTTCATCTCTGAGACCAAGATTGGAACAAGGTGAGTGGAATCTTTCACCACTGAGTTGTTCTCTAGGGTTTGTAACATCAAAACCCTCAAAATTGTATGCTCAAGAGCATCAACAAGCAAATACCAAATATCCAAGATGATTTGAGAGGTGCGCCCTAGCCTTCTCTTTATACTTTTTTCTATTTCCTTGTTGATTTAAGTTAACCCCTAGGGTTAACTCCTAACTCAACCTCCATCACTTATATTCCTTCATCGAGTTATCTTTTTAACTCTGTTTACCTTTTCACTAAGTCAACTTAAGAATATAGCATTAGTTTGGTTGACTTTTCCCCTGTGTGTGAGACTATGGCCTAGTGGGGATGCCTAGACCACTAAGTCTTCCCAAACCTCTTCATCAAGAGGTGGGGGACATTACAGTCTCCCTTGCTAGAAATTGCTTGTCCTCAAGAAATTTCAAACCTGTCTCACGTACCACCTGTTCATTCTCCCACGTGGCATCCTCAATGGGTAGATCCTTCCATCTGATCAGGTACTCTTTGATGCTTCTCTTCCTTAGCCTCTTCTCCCGAACCTCCAGTATCTCTTCCGGAATCAAAATAAGTTTCCCCTCTTCGTCCAAGGGAGGCAACACCTCAATGGGTTTGATGTGTTGGCCGATGGCCCTCTTCAGGCATGACACATGGAAGACATTGTGTATCATGTTGCCCTGTGGAATCTCTAGCTCATAAGATACGGTTGCTATCGTCTTGTTGATCCTGTAGGGTCCAAAGAAACGTGGTTGTAGTTTCTCTGCTCCACTTCTTTTTATAGAATATTGCCTGTATAGTTGGAGCCTTAGATAGACTAAGTCACCAACCTCAAAGGTATGCTAAACTCTGTTCTTATCTGCTTGGACCTTCTACTGGTTCTCTTCTCTCTGTAGATGATCCTTCAGCTCTCTAAGGATGCCTTGAATCTGTTGTACCCAATCATGTACCATCGGTGCCCTGCTGTCACCAAAAGAAATCTCCACAAAAGAAAGTGGATCATAGCTGTATAATGCCCTGAATGGTGTCATGCCTATGGACATGTGATGGGTGGTGTTGAGTAGTATTCTCCTAAGTGCAACCATATGACCCACACTTTTTGTTGCCCTGCCACATAATTCCTGAGATATCCTTCTACCCATTTGTTTACTATCTCAATCTATCCATCCATATGAGGGTGATAGTTGGTACTAGGGGTCAAGACCATACCAACTAGTCTGAACAATGCCTGCCAGAAAGTACTCATGAACTTGCTATCCATGTCACTGAAAATGGTCTTGGGTAGGTCGTGAAGTCAGAAGATCTCCCTAATAAACAGTTCGGCCACCTGTGTTGTGTTGAAGTCTGAGGCTATGGAGAAGAAGTGTGCAAGCTTCGTCAACCTGTCCACCACTATGAAAATGTAGTATTTCCCTTGCATCCTTGGCAACCCTGTGATGAAATCCATGGATATGATTTCCCACTTGTGCTCCCAAATGGGTAAGGGTTGCAGTAGTCATGTCAGGTGAGTGTGCTCATCCCTTTTCTCCTGGCACGTAGTACACTTCTTGACATGCCTCATTACATCCTCCTTGAGGCCCTTCCATGAGAACCTCTCTCTCACCTGACTGTATGTCTTACCAATTCCTTGGTGCCCTGCCATTGGTGAGTCATGACATGCCTGCAACACTTTGGTCTTGAAGGCCGATCCAGGAACCAAAAAGATTCGGCTCTTGTAATAGATGAGGTCATCAATGATACTGAAGTTATCATCATATACTTGCTCATCCATTAGCTGACAAGAGATTTGATCCTTTGCATAGTACATCACCAAGTGGTCCTTCCAGTCAACAAATACATTTGTCATGGCATAAATGGATGGCCTCCTGGACAATGCATCAACCACCACATTGTTCTTCCCTTTGACAAACTCAATGTCAAAGTCATAGGCCTCTATTCTACTTACCCATTTTTGTTACCTTTCATTTAAGTCCTTCTGCTCCAAGAGGTACTTAAGACTGTTATGATCCGATTTGACCACAAACCGTGCACCTACCAGGTATTGCCTGAATTTGTCTAGTGCGTGCATGATAGCCAACATTTCTTTTTCATAAATGTTGTAGAGTAGCTCAAGTCCCCTAAGTTTTCGTCTCTCATAGGCAAGAGGGTGCATGTTCTGCATCAGTACAACCCCTATACCTTCTCCTAAGGCATCACACTCCAAGGTAAAAGGTTGGTCAAATTTGGTAGAGCTAATACTGGGCACGTGCTCGTCACCTTCTTCATCTTATCAAACATAAATTGAGCCTCTTCACTCCATTTGAAGGCTCCCTTCTTAGTCAAAACGGTCAAGGGTGCACACAACTAAGAGAACCCTTTGACAAATTTCCTGTAATAAGTGCACATGCCTAGAAATACCCTTAATTATGTGAGTGTCTTAGGAGTAGGCCACTCCATAATGGATTTAATTTTCTCCTGATGTACCTATACCCCCTTTGCTCCGATGATGTGTCCCAAGTAAAGAACCTCTGTCATTCCAAACTCACATTTGGACTCCTTAGCGTACAATGATTGTTCCTCCATGATAGACATAATTTGGTCCACATGTCGAAGTTGTTCCTCCCACATCTTGATATAAATGAGAAATTCATCAAAAAATACTAGCAGATGCTTCCTCAGTTGTTTGTTGAACACATGGTTCATACAAGATTGGAACATGGCTGGGGCATTGGTTAACCCGAAGGGCATCACCAAGAACTCATAATGACCATAATGACATCTGAAATCAGTCTTTGGGATGTCCTCCTCACTCATTTTGATTTGATGGTAGTCAGAGCGTAGTTCAATATCTGTGAAATAGACAGCCCCATGTAGTTCATCCAACAACTCATCAATCCTTGGCATATGATACTTGTTTTTTATTGTCTTCTTATTCAATGCTCGGAAGTCAATGCACATGTGCATAGTTCCATATTTTTTCTTCACCAATACTACTGAAGAAGCAAAAGGGCTAGAGATAGGTTTCATGTGCCCCATGTGCAAGAGCTCTTTGATGGATTTCTCTATCTCGTCTTTATATTTCTTCGGATGCCTGTATGGTGTGGTAATGATCCGTTTGGCTCCTGCCTCCAACTCAATGATGTGCTCAAACCCCCTATCTGGTGGCACTCCTGGTGGGATTGGTCCAAACACCTTGTTGTGTTTATCAAGGATCTCTTGGATTTCTGGAGTGTAGTGAACCTTGCCCTGCTCTTCCACACATGATGAAATCCTACATTCAGCTGCATACACTGTCTCCTCCATCCTGAAGATGGCCTCCATCCTCTTGGCCATAACTACATTGGCAAAATTACCTGCCATGCCTTGGAGCACTACCTTTCGTCCACCCTCCTCTATAAAATACATCTCCATGGTCTTGTAGTTGGTGGTGATAGGCCCTAATGTACTGAGCCACTGAACTCCAAGGATTATGTTAGTATCTGGGAGATCCATCACATAGACATCCTATATTAGTTCATGCCTACCCAATGTAAGCTTCATACTGGGAATGTACCTGTCACAAGGCATAGTGCTTCCACCTGCTACCTCCACCTTGAACCCTTCAAATTCCACCGTGCGTATATGCCTCCTCCACAAAAATGTTGAGTCAATGAAGTTGTGAGAAGCTCCCCCATCAATCAATAGTGATACCTTCTACCCCTGCAAGACTCCTCTCATCCTGAAGGTGTTATATTTGGGCACCTCGCTGATAGATGCCAAGGTGTCTTTCCCCTCAGTCGTATTGTCATGTCATGTGACCTCATCTTCTACTATCTTTGTGGTTTCGGCCTCCATGTTCTGTAGTTGGCCGCAATCTTAATCTTCCTCATTGTCTAAAGTCACCTCTATTTAGTACACTTGGCCACGGCTCATGCACTTGTGCGATGGGTTCCATGGTTCTTTACACGTGAAGCAGAGTTGCTTCCTTCTCAGTTCCCTCCTGGTGTTATCATCCATTCTGCCACGACCCTGTCAAACCCCCTTGGGTCACATCCTCCTTGGTTCATTAGAGGTCTCTGATCTCTTCCTCCAGTTTTAAGAGGTGGTATAGGCACAAATTTTGGTTTGGCAGCTCGTCCTAGGTCCCTCGTCCTCCAAATAGCATCCTGTAGGTTGGTAGGCTTAAAAGCCTTTACCCAACCCTTCAAGGGTTCCATCAACCCTTAGTAAAAAGCATCATAAGTCTGTTTGGGTGATATATCCTGCACCATGACTACTAGCCTATGGAATTCTTCAATGTATACCTCTGTTGCTCCTGTTTGCCTGAGTTGTGTGAGCTCCAAGAAGTGAAACTCAGGATCCCCCTAATCAAATATGTCAATGAGTCTCTGAGTGAACTCTGTGTAAGTCACTATCTGATTGTGGCCTAGTGTGGTGAGTCCATGATACCACCAGTCATGAGCTTGCCATCCAAATACATAGTGGAAAATTTGATGGCTTCCATCTCCCTCATGGGATTAAGCTGCAGATAAGTGTCCATCTTATGTACCCATGTCTTCGTTGTCATCTTGGTCGTACCATCAAAGTATCAGATTTCCATCTTCCCTGCTCTTCGTTCAAACTCATAACTGATCCTGTGGTCCGGCCTAGGCTTGTTTCTAAACTTGAGTTGGTAGTATTGATCCAGGGACATCTGCCTTTGAATTATCATATCCAAGCCATGGTACTCCCTAGTACACTATGCCATCTGCTCAACAAAGTCATCCACCTACTCCTATTGTACCTGCTCATATGTGAATGTGGGCAAGTACAGTCTAGGGTTAGCCCTGCTACCCATCTGTCCATGTGACGTACCCTCTCCATGGCTTCTCTCGGACCTAGGAGCCTTTTCTGGATTATACCTGTTTTCACCATGGGATCCACCAACCTCTCTGTTTCCATACATCTCAGGGTATTTCCCCTGATGAGTCATCTGCATCAATAGCTAGGTTATCATAGTTTGGTTCTCATAAATCTTCCTTAGATTCCCATCTACCTTCTTCAAGGTCTCAGTGATTTCATCTTGTCCCTTTCGGTTTGTCTCATGGATTTCCTGTAAGTGATGGACCAGGTTGCTTTCTGTAAAGTTTAGGGTTTTATGGAATTCAGATGCTAAGTAAGCCAAGCCCCGTGGCTCACGGTCATCTCCTGAACCCTCCATTTCGGCTTCTATTTCACTGGTTTGCTTCTTCCTTATGCCCATAAAGATACCACTATACCTTTGCAAGTGCTAATCCTCATAGGTTTGGAGAATTAGAGCTCTGATACTACTGTAATGTTCCCAAGCCAATTTTTTGCTAGGAAACACTAACTAACCACTGATTTAATTGTTAGCTGTTGTGTATGCAGGTTGGCCATGAAAATTTCGGCCTTAGGGTTTATTCAGTTATTCAGCCACAGTTTATACAAGAATCAATGCAACATATGAAGATCTTCAACAATACACAGGATAGGAACCACAAACAAGATCTGAACTTTATTATAAGAAAGCACGCACCTGATACAAATAGAGAAGCAGATCTAGAATAGCTTTAGATGGCTTCAAGAGAATAATAAGAGTTGCATACAAATTCTCTCGGAGATACAAACCAAGCCTCCCAAAGGCTGCAATATAAGATGAACGCTCCACTACAGAACTAGGGTTTTAGCCTAACCCTCAAGCTGCTAGTACGACCTGCTAAAGATAATGGAAGGCAAGGGTTCTGCCCTCCTGAATATGAAGACCCCCAAATGCTACTAGACTCCTCCCAATGATAGGTCAGGGCACTGGTAGCCTCCTCCTGAAGTATGGAGCCCAAACACTGAAGCTTCCTCCTCAAACTGCAGAAACCCTAAACTGGTACGACCCTCCCGAAACCCTGAATATGGCCAATAATTTGGCCTAGATGAATAAGGGATTTGAATCCCCTGAAACCCTCTAGGATGATAGATCGGGCAGCCACAAACCCCTGAGAGAAGTTTCAAGGTTAGATCTGGCCTATGGCCTCCTAGATCTAAAAAACACTGAATCACCAAATTGTCCCCTATCTCCCAAAAACCATCCCATCCTGTAAAATATGATAGGGACATGATAACTCCTCAAGAAAGCCTCCAAACTGATGAGCAAGGGTCTGCAAGAAAAACCCTAATGCTGAAATCTCCCAAAGCTTCTTCACTTGGCTGGATCAAACTCTTCTTCAACTATTGGTGCCCCCCTGCTGGAAAACCCTAACTGGTACAACCCTGCTGATCTTCCTGAATAGATGAAGGATGTATAATGGTGTGGGTGGAGTATTTCATCCTCAAGACCAAGCTTGGAACAAGGTGAGTGGAATCTTTCACCACTAAGTTGTTCTCTAAGGTTTGTAACATCAAAACCCTCAAAACTATATGCTTAAGAGCATCAACAAGCAAACACCAAATATCCAAGATGATTTGAGAGGTGCACCCTAGCCTTCTCTTTATACTTTTTTCTGTTTCCTTTTTGAATTAATTTAACCCCTAGGGTTAACTCCTAACTCAACCTCCAATGCTTCTATTCCTTCATTGAGTTATCTTTTTAACTCTTTTTACCTTTTCACTAAGTAACCTTAAGAATATAACATTAGTTTGGTTGACTTTTCCCCTCTGTGTGAGACTATGGCCTAGTGGTCATGCCTAGACCACTAAGTCTTCCCAAACCTCTTCATCAATAGGTGGGGGACATTACACCAAGTTTCATCCTCATCTAATCTCTAGGATGTTATATACAACCCACTGAAGTTTCAGGTCAATTAATATTTTGGTCCTAAATGTTACAGGTTCCTTCTACGCCCCCCTATACATTTTATGTGCACATATTTCTATTTTGACTCCATGGTTGTCTTCTATAACTCAATAAATTTATGTAGAATTCTCATGTACCCCAATATGATTTTAGAGCGGGAATTTATGTCCCTCGGAAGTTAACTGGGTCTTAAAATTTACCCTCCACTATTTGGCCTGTAACTCCCTGATACTGACTTTGTTTGATAAATGGTTTACACTGTTAGAAATCTCTCTCCGAGCTGTTTCATTTTTACTGCAAAAACTATATTTTCGATAAGAACATACAATTTTGTACAATTTGGACTACTCAAAAGTGTCGCTTAGGCCTTCGAAAAAGGCATTCAAGAAGAACACATGAAAAACATTGTAATTTCCTAGTAATTTTCATTGTTTTCTGCAATTTCTAGCGGAATTTATGCTGACTGGGTTGCTCACTAGGCATCCCGAGTACAAATGGCATCTTAGGGTGGTGCCATGTCAGCCTCTGGCCACCTTGGCCTTGCCTCGTCAACCTCTTACGCCTCCATCTTCTTTTTTCCCCTAAAAGTGCGCACATTACTTTATTTTCGATCCCATAGGTCATTGGATGACATGTGGCACCTTTGTATTGGTTCGCGGGGATGGGTGGGCCCCATCCTGAACCTATTCTTCATGTGTGCATGAATTTGCACGTTTTTTTTATCCAACGGTTAAGGTGCAGAGAGTGTTAGTGGTGATAGACAGTCCATATCGTATTGCGGGCCCCCCAACCTGTCAACCGTTAACTGAGGGGGGGAGGGGCCACAAAAAATAACCATGATTAATACCTACATGACATTTCATGCATTGCACCTCCCCACCCACCGGATTTTGGTTAACGTAACCACCCAGGACCCCCCCACAATCAACATGGGGTTGACATGTGTCCTAGGATCAGATTTCGTCGGGTACGAAAACACCACCATTGTGGGCGCCAACTCACACACCACCTCTGCTACACTTTCCAATGTGTAAATTCCTACCAATGTGGTAGTATACGTCACCACTCTGCCATGTCATATGACATGTGGCTCCCATGTCATGTCGATGTCATCGTACGAAAAAATTGCCAAAATTTTCCAATTTTGCCTTTTTTCCGAAATTTCCGAAAATACCTAATTTCGAAAATATTTCAATGGCCGCCATTAAAACTATGTATTAGATTCATACAACTGAATTCGTTCATATGAATACCTATTCATCATTTTCATATGAAATTCAATATCCTTCTCATCGAATTCTCCATAATTTATTAGCAGAATTTGGGGCTTCTGCCCAATTTCGCTTAATTATCTCTTCATCCGCCATTAGAGCTCTATAATTAAGCTCAATACAACCATTGATTCCCTTTTTTACACAAATTCGACCCTTTTACCTATAATTCGAATCATCCACGTCGAAATTTCCAAGAATTACACTACATAAATTGGGGCTTTGGCCCTAATTTCGTCAAAATTCACCATGGCCACTCTGCAATTCTAAAATTCAGCCAATATCACCCCAATAAATGCCAATTCAACCTCTGCAGCAACCAATTTCTTGAATGCATAGTTGGTCGACATTCCTGGACATGAATTTTCTTCAATTTTCCCATGAAATTCCTCCAAATTTCACTGCAATAATTTTATCAAACAAATTGCAGACATGCTCCTTCCAACATTCCATCAAATATTTTTCCTGCATAATCTGTAAATTTAACTTATGCGCTTTGTTAATTGGGACATGCAAGATCAATGTTGAAAATTGCAGCTCTTTTAACACTTTGTAACATTCCCAACTCCTTGATGGGCAATGCCACATTAAAATTCTCACCTTTGATACCATTTCGATTTACTAATATTCTCTGCATATGAACACAATTATGCAGAATAATAACAACGTACAATTATTCATGCATACATATACAGTTTCAACCACATAAATAAATACATTATGCATAGTAAGCAACATGTAGAAATAATTACAACAAAATGCAATAAACAAAATTATAGACATTACACAACATAATAATACTCGTTAAAGGAACACATATCTATTGTCGTAAAAACACCAACTGCATGCATACCTTCCACATTCATCCCAGCCATAGACCGCACTGCTCATAACTCTCAGGGGTGGGTAACCCCTGAGCTAGGACTAAAAATCCACCAGGGAAAAGGTATCCTAAGCTAGGCTAAGTTCTGTCTACAACCCAAAATACCCAGACTAAGGTGCCAACTATGGCAGATAACCTACAATCTCTCATTCCTGAGATGCCTGTCCCACCCCAAGAAGTGTGCCCCTTATTTACTCAATAGTCCTTCGGCTTCCCCACTTCCCTTCTCGGGCTTCAACAACAGGCCGAACAAGAAGTATCATAGCCCTGTACCTACAACTTGGCACCTTGGAAATCAATTCCCAACATTTATCTCACCTGGAGAGAAATCTCACGTGCCTGGCAACCTGCTTCTTCAATAACTCACGGGCCTAACAACCCACTTCTTCAACAACACATAGGCCTGAAAACCTGTTTCTTCAGTCCAGTTTTACCCAGAAGATGCTCCAAGACTTCCCCAATACTGATACCACTGCAAAGTATGGCTTCCCGATATAGATGATGGAATAATGATGCAGGAATGGTGGTTATTACACTACATCCACAAATTATATATGCATGGGTCTTATGTGAAACTTGGCACATAAGGACTAACTTTTTCCCCTACATGTAATTCATTCCTTTTCTTTAGGAAATTAGGATAACATAATGTATATGTATCCATAAATTAAACTTTTAGTAAATATTATTAAAATATTCCCTTGGCTTAAGCCCTCTAGGTTTAACCCCTCTTCCTAGATTGTTATCCTCCTTTCCCTTTCTGGTGGAGTTTATCCCCCCATACTATTTTTTCTGGTTGGTCTACAATAATGGTATGATTTTATTAATAATCCGAGTGATAACATATTACACGGATAGGCACGTTGGCCTTTTAGAATCTAGGCTCTTCAACCTAATAATCACATAGGAACTTAGGCCCATAATATCCTGGCCCATCGACCTATAAAAAAATATGTATAGTTATAACTGGGGATCAACCTGGGGTATTACAAGACTCGGGAGGATTACAAATCCAACAAGCAAGGAGGTATTGATGAGAACCTAGCCCTTGTTAGTAAGATAAGGAAGGGAAAAGCAAAGGTTCACAACAAGAAGGGTAGCAATGATGGAGGAACATCTCAGTCAAGAAAGAAGATGGACCTAAGTAATATCAAGTGATTTTCATGCCACAAGAATGGTCGTTATGCATCTTAGTGTCCAGAGAAGAAAAAAGGAAGAGGAAAATCATACCAGATAGCAACATCTACAAAAACTCAGTTGGATGAGTTTGCTACAAAGTTCGAGAGGGATTTGTCACTAGTTTCTTGCCTTTCTACCGTCATAGTCACAAGGAGTGCATGGTACTTGGAAAATGGTACATCTCCTCATATCACATAAGCATGGGAGCTATTCAATAGTCTAATAGAGAAGGACTTGGGGATCCATGTGGAGGTTGGTGATGATGCCAAGTTTATAGTAAAAGGAGAGTGAACAATCTTGTTCTAACTTGAGTCAGAAGGTTCATTTGATGCCCAAGATGTGCTTTATGTACCAAGATATAGGAATTTTTTTCTCTAAGTCTCATTTATGGAGGATAAGGGTTTTGTTGTTATATTTTAGAGAGGTAAATTAGTCATACATCTAGAGGGAGCTATCCCTAACACAACAATAGTCATTGGGGTCAGAGAGGGAAATTTATACAATTTGGTGGGAAAGCATGTCCAGGCCTTGGTACATGACAGTGACAACCTTTGTTATCTATGGCACGTAATATTGGGACACCCACACTACAAGGAATTTCCTATTCTGAGGGATATTGTCACTAGTCTTCCAAATTTTAGTGTTGAGCAGTAGGGCATGTGTATAGGGTGTGCACTTGGCAAGAATGAAAAGTTTGCTTTTCCAAGCAGGAAGAGTAAGTCCAAGGGGATTTTGTATCTTATTCACTCATATGTATGTGGACCGATGTCAGTAGCATTAGTGTAGGGAGCATCATGTTATGTGACATTCATTGATGTCTTTTCCAGGAAAAACTAGATCTTCTTTATGAAGACCAAGGATGAGGTCCTTAGTTGGTTTCATGAGTTCAAGGCTTGGGTGGAGAACTAGACATGGAGGAAGATCAAGGTATTGAGGTCATATAGTGGGGGAGAGTACAAACTCAATGAATTCAAGTAATTCTACAAGAAGGAAAGGATCAAGAAGGATTTGAAAGTCTCATGCAACCCTCAGTACAATGGGGTTGCGAAGAGAAAGAACCGGTCCATCATCCGTTCTTCCAAGGCCATGATACGTGATCAAGATTTTCCAATGTTTCTTTGGGAAGAGGTGTGTAACACGACAATATGTGTGAAGAACAGGAGTCCTCACAGGATATTCGGGGACAAGACTCTCAAGGAAATTCACAAGAGTGACGCAAGAGAGAGGACCTTTTAGGATCTTTGGTTGTCCAGTGTACATCCATGTGCCTATGAAGAAGAGGATGAAGCTGGAGCCTTTAGGATAGAAGGGCATATTTGAGGGGTACACCGAGACCTCAAGAGCTTACAGGATCTTTATGACGGTGTAGAGGAAGATAGTTGTGAGAAGATATTTTAAGTTTCAGGAGAACTTGGCATCTAGGAATTCTCGGGAGTTATCACCAGTGGAAGAGGATGTGGAGCAGGAGGCTCTAAAGAATGAGCAAGGCTCAACAACTTTTAGTTCAGAAAGTCAAACTTTAGGTGGGGAGGAGGAGTTATACCCTTCCAATTATGTCAGGAGACCCAAGTGGTTCATGCATACATTAAGGGATGCTCATGAGCAACTTGAGGCCCTTAGGAGCACAGTCAGGGAGAGCATGCCTCAGAGGAAGTTTCCAAACTTCGTGGCACTAATGAGTAGCATCATTATTTCCAAGTCTTCTAGTGTCTATGAAGAAAAAGACTAGTAGGTTTAGTGGGATGCCATGACGTGAGATGATGTGTGGGACTTTGTGCCAGGATCAAAGGACAACCAATTCCGGGTGGCATAATTACTTTCCTCACTAAGAGGGAGTGTTGATGTTTGTAGCATTAGAAAGGTACTTCCACATAGGCCTAAGTGTCTACACATGTGGCGGTCATCCAAATCCTTCTATCTTAGTAATTTACTTTAATTAAATTAATATTAAAGTAATGTGATTTTATTAACTAGTTGAGTTTAATTTAATGAAATGCTAAAGTTATTTGCATTAGTGAATTAAACGAATCTTAGCCATTGATCTCAAGTGAGGTGAGATATAATTTCAACCATTAATCTGTTTGGAGATTAGGGTTAGGTTGTAAATCGATATTATAAAAGAAAGGCTAAGTGAAGGGGAGAGACACAAGAGAGAGAACATAGGAGAAAAAAAGGACTTTTTCTCATGTGCTTTAGTCATCCACTTGGGAGAAAATAAGGATTTTTTCTCAAGTGCTTGAGTCACGAAGGAATATGATTCAAGAGGATTTTAGATAGGTGAAGAAGTAATTTCATCTAGAGATCAAGTCCAAAGGAGGAAAGAGGGAAACATGACAACAAGAGACATATCTGGGTAGCGGGACAAGCTCAAGGCAGATCTGGGTAGCATGCAGGAGGGATAGTCATAGGTACAGATTGTACAGGATCATGGACAACGTTGTATGTGCGAGCCAATTAGCTCAGGTGTGTACATATGTGCGAGACAATTATCTTAAGCACGTACATACATGCGAGACAAATATATCAAGTGCATACATACAGGCAAGACAAGTGCTTAGGGTGTGTACATACACATTGAGTAGGGGGCGACGGACACATACAAATTTGTACAAGTCGAATGTACAGGGTTGTATAGGGGCAGTCTGCAGCATTGGATTTTTCTATCTTTGCTTGTACTTGTATTTTTCTTTAGTGGGCCATTTTCCCAGTTTTGGAGCCCCTTGTAAGTTGGAAGTTATTTGAATGAAAAGGTGCTTTGAAGGGGAGATTTTTTGTGTGTTGTGTGAAGTTTGATTTCCATATTTTTTCTTTCGTTGTTTTATTCCCAACAAGTATATTTTATTCTATGTACTGTAATTTGGTTGCAAGCAAGGAAATACATAAGGTAGTAAAGTATCTTGGTGCTAGGAACAAAGATTTTAATAGCTCGGGAGGGTGAAGAAGTGTGATTGAAACTAGAAAAATGAACAACATAGAATCAATCATCACCTTCGGGGCTTAAAACCATATTTCTCCCACTTTTTCCTTTAGTCATTGATTATTGGTGATTGAATGGTGAAGAGATATGGAAGAGTATTACAAATGTTTGATGTCCTTGCATGATATGATTGTAGGTGTATGTATATTTTCTATCTATACTCACTCTCAAAGAGCATATAGGTGACTAATTGCTACAATTAGGGAAGACATTCTCTATTATTAACATCTAAGGCCCTTATGAGGACAAAAGGGTATTTTGTCTCTTTTTCAATTTGGGGATTGTCGAAGAGTGAAATATTATTATTATTGTAGTGTACCCTTTTCGCAGTTCGGAGCTTACTCGCGCTTGGATACCAATTTGTACACACTTTTTAATAATAAACACAAGCCAGTATAACCACATGCATTTAACACAATTA
Organism: Picea engelmannii; assembly: GCA_009831015.1. Taxonomy (NCBI): domain Eukaryota; kingdom Viridiplantae; phylum Streptophyta; class Pinopsida; order Pinales; family Pinaceae; genus Picea; species Picea engelmannii. The sequence goes on along the minus strand of ML785202.1, from coordinate 407,955 downwards.
AATACATTTAAATTCCAGAGTAAATCATATCTCGTTACTGCTATAATTAAACATTCCATAGCATTTAACAATAATTCATTTACACAGCGGAAAACATGATACATAAACAACACAGTCATGCACAACATGATCAAATCATAATTCAAATACTTATCTTTTAACAGCTGTAGAAATCACCAACCAAGTGCAGGCCTTCCATGAACCTCCCAGCCTTAGACCACATTGTTCATCAGCTCAACAGTGGGTCACCCCCGAGCTGGGACCGAGCTCCACCCCAAG
>ML785202.1:314466-374122 GCA_009831015.1 Picea engelmannii | reverse complement strand
GTGTTCTTGATGTTTGTTTCATCCTCTTCATCTCCAATAGATCTTTGGGAGTCATATTTGAGTCATATAGGATCGACCTAATGGGGGTGATGATGATGGTGTGTAGTGGGTTGTTGCACAATGTACTTCCCACAGTTGGAAGGAATGTTGACAAGGGATTCCTAGGCCATGTGGGCATTGTAGGAGGGATATTATCGCGACAAATGGTGTAAGGAGAACTTGGGAGAACTTCACTAAGGGATTTAGGAACGAGCCCTTTTTTAGTCCATACAAGCTCAATAGATCATTAAAGGCCTTCATTACCAAGGTGAAGAATGATATGAGCCTACAAAGTGAATAATGGTTCATGCATTATATAAAAATGATGGATTGAGGTAGTTAGACTAACCACACAATGGCTAACAACTCTCTTAGTAGACTTAATTCTTGGTTTCTCCTTCTTAAATGGTTGCACATGAGATCTCTACATAATTGGAGCCTAAGACCGCTGCAAGCGGTCGAGGACAATCCCAAGTGGTTTAACGATGAGCTCGTACTTCAATCACAACACCAAGCTCTTAACTCTTCCTTGCCTCACCCTACATGTCCATTTGTCGATTCACAACAACGACCCATTCACCCTTTTGAACACATGCTAGTTTCATATTATTTTGAACAATAAAATAATATGCGCAAATAACTTATATTTTATTATTACCAATTCTCATACACCTAGAGGCATAGTAAATGTTTGCTCCATCTTGATAAAATATTAAAGGAAAAAAGGGGAGAAATAAAAAAACCTTTGTGAAAGCCTAATAAAATTAGCCCACTGCAAAGTATCGATGGTAGAATCAAAACATTAATAAAAAATTCAAGGTGCACAAAGAAAGAGTTTTATCATAATAGCTTAAGAACATGTTTAGACCCTCAATGGACCCAAGCACAAGACTTATGCCCCCCCCTACTGACTTTGTTATGTGAACTCTATATGAACGTCTAGGTGCCTTGTTGATGATTAACTAATGGTGATTACTATGGTTTTAATGTCTTCATTTGAATGACTTTAACGCACTCTGTGCTCATGTTGGTAATAACTGATCTCTCTCGTTATCTTGATTTCTATGAGTAGCTCATCAAGGGTTTTGCTTTCTCTTTGGTCTCACTGCTTTTTCGAGTTCCTTTGATTAAGGATTGGCACGACTCCTTGTTGATATTGCTCTAGCTACTTAGTAGGTTGTGTGAAGTTTTAATTGGTTCAATTTTCTTTAGTTGATACATTGAGGTCGTGCATGTATCCTAGGGTAATTGGTATTTGTCGGGATGTTAGATGAGTCAGATCTTGTTCACTTGTTCAATCTTACCAATTTCATGAAGTTGCTTCGATTCTTTGAATGGTTAATAATTGCTTCCCCTCTTGTCTTTGGTCATTCATTATTGGTAATTGAATGGTGAGGAGTTATGGAAGAGTATTGTATATGTTGACGTCCTTTTATAATATGGCTTTAGATGCATTTATGTTTTCTATCTATACTCACTCTCAACGATCATATAGGTAAATAATGACTACAATTAAGGAATACCACCTATATTGTTAACATCTATGGCCTTTATGAGCACAAAAAGGTTTTCTATGTCTTTTTCAATTTGGGATTTCTCAAAGAGGAAAAAAATATTATTGGAGTGAATCTCAATCTAAGCACTATAGTAGCAAAGGTTTTGGGAACTAGTGCTAAAGAAAACCCAATGGTAGAATATTCCATTCACAAGTTTAAAGAGGTGGGCCTATATGATGTAGCACCACTTAAACTAGTACATATAAGGAGGAATTATAGAGTAGAGGTTGATGGTGTCTCAAAGAGACTGGATATGCTTTTGGGGGCACAAAGGGATACAATGTAAGTTGATAGGATAGAACATGGTTGGGAGTGGGTGGCTCATATAATCATCTTCTTGTCTCACTGCAAGTTGAAAGAGATGAGAATAAGCCTCCAATACCTTTCAAATTCAATCCAAAATTGTTGAAAGATGAGGAGTTCACCATGTTGGTTAGAGAGAAATGGAAGAAGTTTGATCCTACCAATGGAAACATAGCTATGTTTAAATTTCTAAGATATCCTTTTCAATATTATCTATGCAGATCAAGTCATTAATCTATCACCCATATCCCATGAGTATTATTCATAGTTGACCAATTTCTCATGGTTTTTAATAGTCCACTTACAACTCATTGCAATCGAGTGATGCTCATCTTCATGTTTGTAGCATTAGAAAGGTACTTCCACACAGGTCTAAGTGTCTAGACATGTGGAAGTCGCCCAAATCCTTCTACTTTAGTAACTTGCTTTACTTAAAGTAAAGTGTTTTTATTAATTAGTTGAGTTTAATTTAATGAAATGCTAAAGTTATTAGTGTTAGTGAATTAAATGAACCTTTGCCATTGATCTCAAGTGAGGTGAGATATAATCTCAACTGTTAATCACTTTGGAGATTAGGGTTAGGTCATAACTCCATATTATAAAAGAAAGGCTAGGTGAAGGGGAGAGACACAAGAGAGAGCACATAGGAGCAACAAAGTACTTTTGCTCATGTGCTTGAGTCGTCCACATGGGAGCAAAGAAAGACTTTTTCTCAAGTGCTTGAGTCATGAAGGATTGCAATTCAGGGGGATCTTGGATAAGTGAAGAAGGACTTTCATGTAGAGATAAGGTCCAAAGGAGGAAAGAAGACAAGAGGACAACAACATAAACATTTGGGCAATATGAAAGTCGTAGGATAGATCTAGGAAACAAAAAATAGGAACAGTCTTAGGTACGAAGTGTACAGGATCGTGAATGGTGTCATACACAAGAGCCACTTAGCTCATGCATGTACATACGTGTGAGACAATTATCTCAAGTGCTTACATAAATGCGAGACACTTATCTCATGCGCATACATACGTGTGAGACAAGTGCTCAGGGCACGTACATACGCATTGAGCAAGCGACAAAGGGCGCATATACATTTGTGCAAGTTATAGGTACAAGATTTTACAGGGACCGTCTGCCGCAAAGGATTTTGTCGAGTTTGTTGTACTTGTATTTTTCTTCAGTGGGTCATTTTTCGAGTTTGGGATCCCCTTGTAAGCTTGTAAGTTATTTGAATGAAAATTTGGATTGAACGGACAAATTTTATGTGTGTTGTGTGAAGTTTGGTTTCCATATTTTTTCTTTCGTTGTTGTATTTCCAACAAGTATATTTTATTCTTTGTGTTGTAATTTGATTGCAAGCAAGGAAATACACAAGGTAGTAAAGTATCTAGGTGTTGGGAATAGAGATTTTAACATGGTATTATAGCACTCACTTTAAGAGGAATCCAAATTTCAGATCCACATCAACGTGCAACAAATCTGTCATATCTGCAAGGAGATCTCTGTAGATCTATAAACTAGAAATTAGGAATCGAATGATGGATTTATATGAAACAATCGTACAATAGAAGAAGTTGTTTTTGCAAGTATACACATTGTACAATGTAGCAGAACGCGTACATACACGCACAACATAAGATCATAGCACATATACATGCTTTGTAGTGCATCGGGTCACATACATATGCACTACACAGGTCAAGCAAGGCACGTACAAGTATGTATAAGGGTAGTTTCAATAGAAGTTTATTTCCACGGCAGATGATCAGATCTAAGGGATGGCAAAAATAAGTCTTAGAGTTGAAGACATATTGGATGGAGCATCCAACTTCCTATCTTGGAAAGTAAGGGTTACTTTTCTTTTGAAGGAACATGACTTTTGGGAGATCGTTGACAAAGTAGTTTTTGCACCAACGGATCCACAAGTATTGGCAGCTCATGAAAAGAAGGAGATCAAAGCCCAATGGGTAATCTTTGATGCAGTAAAGGATCATTTGATTCCTCACTTATTTGAGAAGAAGATGGCCAAGGAAATGTTTGATTCCCTGGTAAGTTTATTCCAGAGTGATAACTTGAATAGGAAGATGATCTTGAGAAATAAACTCAAATCAGTGTAGATGTTTAGATTTGACAATGTTACCAGCTGCTTCATGAGTATCACTCAAGTACATGATCAACTTGCAGCTATTAGGGAGAAAGTGGATGACGTAAAACTTGTAAATGTGGCACTGAATGGTCTTCCAAAGTCTTGGGAACCATTTTTCAAGGGATTCTGCACTCAGGAGAATCTTCCAGATTGACAAAGGATTTGGGACGATTGTGTCCAGGAGAAGACTTGTAACATTCTTAGCTCACTGCTAGGAAATGCCACATCAAAATTTTGACCTCTGACACCATTTTGATTTACTGATATGCTCTGCATATGAACAGAGTTAAGTAGAATAATATCAACGTACAATAATCCATGCATACATATACAATTTAAACCAAATAAATAAATCCATTATGCACAGTAAGAAACATGTAAAAATAATTACAACATAATGCAATAAACAAACTTACATACATTACGCAACAGAATAATACTCGTTAAAGGAACACATATATGTTGTCGTAAAAGCACCAACTACATGTAGACCTTTCATGTTCCTCCCATCCATAGACCGCACTGCTCATAACTCTTAGCAGTGGGTCACCCCCAAGTTGGGGCTAAAACTCCACCAAGGAAAAGGTGTCCTACGCCAAGCTAAGGTATGTCTACAACCCAAAATACCCAGACTAAGGTACCAACTATGGAGGACAACCTATAGTCTCTCAATCCCCACATGCTTATCCCACCCCAGGAAGTGTTCCCCTTCTCTTCTCAACAGTCCTTCAATTGCCCCACTTCGCTTATGAGAATTCAACAATAGGCCGAACAAGAAGTCTTAGAGCCTTGTAGTTGCAGCTTGGAACCTTGGGAATCAATTCCCAACATTTCTCTCTCACCTGGAGAGAATGCTCACGGGCCTGGCAACCCGCTTCTTCAATAACTCATGGGTCTGACAACCTGCTTCTTCAACAACACATGGGCCTGACAACCTGCTTCTTCAACAACACGCGGGCCTGACAACCCACTTCTTTAGTCTACTTTTACCCAAAATACGCTCCAAGACTTCCCCAATATTGATACGACCATAGAGTATGGTTGCCCGGTAAGGATGATGGAATAATGATGCAAGAATGATGGATATTACACTACATCCACAAATTATATATGCATGGGTATTATTTGGCACTTGGCACATAAGGACTAACTTTGTCCCCTACATGTAATTTGTTCCCTTTCTCTGGGAATAACATAATGTATACGTATCCATAAATTAAACTTCTAGGAAATATTATTAAAATATTCCCTTGGCTTAAGCCCTCTAGGCTTAGCCTTTCTTTCTAGACTCTTAGCCTCCTTTCCCTTTCTAGTGGAGTTTATCCCCCCATACTCTTTTGTCTGGTTGGTCAGAAACAATGGTGTGATTTTATTAATAATCCGAGTGATTACATATTACAATGATAGGCACTCTGGCCTTTTAGCATCTAGGCTCTTCAGCCTAATAATCACATAGGCATTCAAGCCCGTAATATCCTGGCTCACCAGCCTATAAGAACGTATGTACAATTATAATTGGGGATCAACCCAGGGGAATTACATTCCCCTCCCCCTTTTTTATGCATTGTCCTCAGTGCATTATATACAATGTACATTCAAAATTATTCAAAAAACTCCATGCCATTGCAATTTAAATCTTGTTGTTTTTCTGGTGTTTTCTTTCCAAGCACCTGATTCATATATTCATACTCCAGCTATAACTTATTTGCTCTATTCCATAGAGCTACTTCAGGAAAGAATTTTTCTCACTGTGGCATTCTTGAGCTACCTCTTCCTTGTTGCACTCACCCTTCTAGGCTCAAGCATCCTTTCACTGCTACACAGTCCATCAGTATCCATCTTGCCAAGGATTTCACACACAAGGAGAGAACCAACTCATTACCATCCCCCCACTATGGATATGCAATTTAAGGCTCCAATGTCCCAACAATAGCCATTCTTCCCAAGCATTCCAGCTTCAATACCATCATCTCATATATATCACATACATATAGTCAACATGAGACAATGTCAAAATAATTCCATTTAGAAATTCAATTATTGTTTCATAAGAAAGTTCAGATTTTTCCAAAATATGAAATTCCATCTCATATTTTCTGGACTATTGTAACAATAAGCATTAATATTTCTTATGGCTTGCAAAAGTGTCCTACTTGAGCCAACTTTTCCTACAATCTTTTCATCTTGCATTCCACCAAACAAATTATTAGTATTTCATGGTCCATATAATTCTATTGGCATATTTACAAAGGCTCACAAAGTTATTTCAAAATTGTCTACACTTAACAATTCAATCGTAGCTATCAGACCATTTATTAAATAGAATTAAATTATCATTATCTGCATAGGAATTCTCATCCATTAGGATTTTCATTCTTTCAACATCATTATTTTTATTACATCATTATTAGTAATAATTGTAGAATTTCAGTTGTTAGCACAATCATTTCCATTAAATATCATATATACATGCATTCACAAAAATGCATTCAACAATTGCATTTTGTTAGAAAAATCGGTGTGCTCGTTTCACCATAGAAAATATAGAAATATTGTCACCCAACCATAGGCACAAAGGCCACCCCAGAGCACCTTAACCTTGACAAATAGAATAATTCCGGTAGCAGACCAATATCCAACCAAGGCTAGCGCACCAAGCAAGGATAACCAAAGACCAAGTAGAGAGTCCAAACCAATAACCCAAGACAAGATCACTACTGCAACAATTGCAATTCTCCTTCACTCATGTGCACTTCTTGTCCTTATGCAGTCGTGAGTGAGTGAGTTACAAATGAGATCTAGCTCCCTTTATTTATATTGGTCCATCTTAACTGACTAGGCAGACTTCTCTTCCTGGGGGATAATAATTGAATATTAATTTATTCTATTAAGCTAACTTGTCTTCTAGGGTTAATATCCAAAGCTTTAGGGTTTCTCTTGCTTCCCGGGATATTCTAGTCTCGTCAAAGGTTACATGTAGAGGTTAATACCTCCTGCAACTACCATAATATCAACACTCCCTCCTAGCTTGGGAGGTATTAAAGGTAATGTTCTTGAGCACAAACATACCATTCAACCGGTAGCATCATCATAGCCACACCGGCTATCTCATAATCAAATCATGAGAAGCATCATCACTTATCCAACTAGATAGTGTCCATGGAAATTAGAAAAATGCCATACAATAGAACACAACTATGTCTATACATAGTAGTATACAACTACTATCCGGTTGTACACAACTACTCTCAGTAGCACACTACTACTAACCAATGATACACAGTCACTATCAGAGGATCACATCCACCACAGTAGCATACAAATACTGTCCAGAGACGTATAATCTCTACAATAATCATATCATCTGATATCAACAATATCACAATACACACTGAGTCATTTGGACCATTCTTCCACTCACATTTGTGAGATATGGAAGAGCATCTGCCCTCAGAAAGTAACACATCGGCCATGGGCTATCTGGACTATTCTTCCCAAGCATAGAAGAATAATTGTCCCTGATTTCTGAGCTTGGACCATTCACCTAACTAGGCCATTCCTTCGGCACTAATCATAGTGAAACCTAGAGAGAATGAGTCTACCCTAGGGAATGCATGTCCCTGATTGTTGAACCTGGACCATGCACCTAACTAGGCCATTCCTCTGACACTAATCATAGTGAAACCTGGAGAGAATGAGTCTTCTTTAGGGAATGTATGTCCGGACCATTTCACGAGGAAATGACTGTCCTTCACCAACCTCCAAAATGGAACATTCTTCGAAACTTCTCACAACTGTGAACTTTGAAAGAATGACTGTCCGACAAGGTGGACCATTCTACTTGACCACTACTCAGAGTGACTGCCAAGAAGAATGAATATCCTATACCATTCCCCCACACTAGCCACAAGGGGAATCAGTGTCTATGGTACATCAACAATCTATCGAACCATTTTCATTACGAAAATAATTGTCTGATCTGGACCATTTTCCGAACGGGAAAATGATTGTCTATCAGAAATCTCGAACCACTTTCTGGACTGGAAAAGAGTTGCCCAACCTAGACCATTTTCCAAACTAGAAAATGATTTCCCATGAATCAATAACATATCAGTGCTCCCTCCCAACCTGGGGAGCCATCTCTTCCCTTTCAGGTAAGGGAGTTATCTCCATGAGCGCCATCTTGTCCCTCAAGTATGCAAACTTTATCTTGGACAAAGGCTTTGTCAAAATATATGTTATCTGCTCATCTGTGGAGATATAATGGAGTTTCATTTCTCCTTCCTGGACTTTATCACGAATAAAGTCGTATTTGATCTCAATATGTTTCGATCAGTCATGAAACACTGGGTGTTCTGATAGCCTCATACAACTTTGATTGTCATAGTATATTACGGTTGAAGCTGGTTCCTGATCAAATAATCCAGAAATCAGCTTCCTCATCCATTATGCTTCAATACATGCCTCACATGTTGCGATATATTCTGCTTCTGTTGTGTTGAGTGCAACAGAATTTTGTTTCATGTTGGCTCATGATATCATAGCAGAGACCAAACTGAAGCACATCCCTGAAGTACTCCTTTTGTCTTTTGCACTCCTTGCCCAATCTGAATCTGTGAATCCATGAAGTTGTATATCACTAGATGAGGTGTATCTTAAACCATAGTTTAACGTCCCACGAATATATCTTAGAACATGCTTTGCAGCTATCTAGTGCTCATGTCTGGGTTCCACCTGGAACTGACTTAAAGTGATCATAACAAAGCAAATATTTGATCGAGTATTCAATAGATACATCAATGACCCAATCAATTGTTGATATAGGGATGGGTCTACTGGATCAGAATCTGAGTCTCTTACTTTTCTTATATCTGTGGTCATAGGAGTGGCCATGGATTTGCAATCCATCCTTCCAAATTTCTGAAGAATCTGCACTGCATACTTTCCTTGTCCAAGGAAGATTTCACCACACTTCTACCATACTTCTAGTCCCAAGTAATAGTGCATGAGACCAAGATCTTTCATATCGAACTTAGAACCTAATTCCTTCTTACAGTGGGTGATGAGAGACTTTGCACTTGTCAAGAATAAATTGTCGACATACATCAGTAAAATCACAAGTGCATTGTTCACAACCTTGTAGTAGATATTTGAATCTACATGAGTCTTAGAGAAACCAAGTCTTATTAAGTAACTGTCAATTCTGGCATACCAAGCTCTTGGAGATTTCTTGATTCCATACATGGATTTCTTTAATATGAAAACATGAGTGTCTCTGGGATGTACCTCAAAACCTTGAGGTTGTTCAATGTATACTTCTTCTTCAATTGCTCCATTGAGAAAGGTTGTCTTTACATCCATTTGATGTAAACTACATCCCATGAAAGCAGCAAGAGACATAATGGCTCTAATAGAAGTATATCTGGCAACATGAGCAAAGGTTTCATCATAATCTTCTCCCTCCTTCTGGGAGAACCCTCTAGCCATGAACCTTACCTTGTATTTATCTATGCTTCCATCTACTACATATTTGATGTTGTAGACCCATTTTGAAATTACCACTAATTTTTCCTTGGGTCTAGGTACAATTTCCCATACGTCATTTTTTCATGATGGACTGGTATTCTTCTGTCATGTCTTCTTTCCACCATTTCATTTGAAATACTTCTTCAAATGTGGTGGGTTCTTCATTTATAATTTTTGTCATACATGCTACATAGTTGGATAGTCTTTTAGGCTTCTTGCTTTCTCTGAAAGTGCCACTTGGAGCTTTGAGTCTTTCTACTTCTTGTAGAGTAGCTTCAAGCCAAGATGGACGTTTTCTAGTTTTGCGTACAATGACTGATTCAATAGGTTCGCATGGTTGCATCGAATGATCAAGTTGTTGTGGTTCTTCATTCTGACTTTTTGAAAGACATGTGCTTTCTTCTTTAGGCTCTTCATATTCTTCTTCCATGGATTCTTCTATAGATTTCTTGAAAGCCATCTTCTCATTGAAGGTTACGTCTCTTTTGACTTCAATCTTATGTTGTTCTGGAATATAGATTCTGTAGGCTTTGGAGGATTCACTATATCCAACAAATATTCCCTTCTTCCCCAAGGGTTCTAGTTTCTTCCTTTTATCCTTGGGGATATGAATGTAAACAAGGCACCCAAAGATTTAAGTGTTCAATATTATGTTTCTTTTCTGAGAAGGCTTCTTCTGGAATCATATCCTTCAATATGGGGTGGGGAGTTTTGTTTTGAACATATATTGTTGTCATGCCTGCTTCTCCCCATAAATACATGGATAAACATTGATCATTCATGAGTGCCTTCACGGTTTCTTCAATGGATCTATTCTTCCTTTCTACTACACCATTTTGTTGAGGATTTTGAGGAACGATTATCTCCCTCCTAATCCCTGCTGATTTGCAAAAGGAAACAAATTCCTTGGATGTGTATTCTCCTCCATTATCTGTTCTCAAAGTCTTGATTTTCTTGCTTGTGAGGTTTTCTATTTCTGCTTTGAATTCTTGAAACTTGATGAAAACTTCATCCTTATTCTTCAAGAGATATAACCAAGTCTTTCTTGAGTAATCATCTATGAAGGTTACATAATAAAGAGAACCTCCTAGATATTTGACTGGCATTGTACCGCAAACATCTGAATGTATTAGATCTAGGATTTCCTTAGATCTATTATCGCTACTTGAGAATGGATTCTTAACATTTTTACCAAGTGCACATCCTCTGCAAATTCCTTCATGTGTAGATTGTAGTTCAGATATTCCTTCAGCCATTTTCTTGAGGAAAGGTAATGCTTGATAGTTAAGATGAGCATACCTTCTATCCCAAAGTTCACTGGGATTGACTTCATCATGTACAAGAGCTTCATTATTACATTCTAGTAGTCTGTATAATATTCCTTCATGAGTTCCAATAACTCTAGCATTTTCTATGCTAGAGTCTCTAGACCAAGATAGTACTTCATCATCTACAAAGGCTATTCTATTTCCTTTATCTTCTAGGAAAGATATAGATACAAGATTCTTTTCTAAACCAGGTGCATATAAGACATTACTCAAATGAACATTGTTACTTGATTCCAATTTGATGGAGGCTTGACCAATTCCTTTGACTGGATAGGTGTTCTTGTCTCCAAGTTCTACTTTGTGATATGTCTTCTTTTCATTTAGATTGGAGAGTCTGACCTGGTTTCCTGTCATATGCCTGGAAGTTCCATTGTCAATTATCCACATGTCATCTTCAAGAGTTCCTGTAAGGGCTGAATAGTGTAGATGATCTTCCTTTTCATCCATGATTTATGTTGACTGATAGCTAGTCAAACATTGACTTTGACCCAAAATTTCAACCTTGACATTTTTTCCTTCTGAGAGTTCCAATAGGTGTGCTAGACTAAGGCACACTAGAATCTCCTCTCCTTGAGTAAAGTGTTCCATCATAAGGTTTTGGGCAAGAGGTTTTAGGGTTTGTAGCTGCACATGTTAGTAACCCTAGAAACAATGCTTTAGTAACTACACCTACTAGAAACCCTAGTGACAATTCTTCAACAAGATTGATAATATTATGGCTTAGATTACTTCTAGTGATGGGACTGACTGGAGGAGGTGTGGGCCCATAAATTTTTAGAAAAATGGGTGTGCTCGTTTCACCATAGACAATATAGCAATATTTTCATCCAACCATAGGCACAAGGGCCACCCCTGAGTACTAACCTTGACAGAAATAATAATTCTGGTAGCAGACCAATAGCCAACCAAGGCTAGAGCACCAATCAAGGATAATCGAAGACCAAGAAGAAATTCCAAACCAATAACCCAAGACAAGATCACTACTGCAACATTTGCAGTTCTCCTTCACTCATGTGCACTTCTTGTCCTTATGCAGTCGTGAGTGAGTGAGTGACAAATGAGATCTAGCTCCCTTTATTTATACTACTCCATCTTAAGTGACTGGGATGACTTATCTTCCTAGGGGCTAATAACTCAATATTAATTTATTCTATTAAGTCAACATGTCTTCTAGGGTTATTATCCAAAGCTTTAGGGTTTCTCTTGCTTCCCGAAATATTCTAGTCTTTTCAAAGGTTACATGTGGAGGTTAATACCTCCCACATCTACCATAATATCAACAAATTCAACAATTGCATTCATATATAAACAACTCTATCTAGCATGAGTGCAATTCTCCATGCATATCTATTCAATGCACCCTTGCATTGATTGCATAATTCCATCTATCTAAGTGATGTATTCCACCATGGTAAATTGGAAGGTTTGGCCAATGCCTCGACACATAATCCATACACTTCCCTTTGCTTGCTCAATCATTTGAATGTCTTCCTTTCCGACCCAAACATTATACCAATAATAGAATTCTATGGTGCTCTTTAGAGCTAGCAAAAACGTTGCAGTCCAAACCTTAGCTATAAGTAGGAATTTTCCATGGATACTTGTGTGACACTAAAGCCTTTCCATATCCAGCCATGCCATGGCCTCATACATGACTAGCTTTACTGGCATTCATTCCTATAATGGGGTGATACCATTTTATTTCTTTGGTTATTAGCTCATAACCAATATAACATGACATGCTACTATGTCGTTTGTATGCATTCAAAACTAAACAACGTTTATAATTATCACAGGCCTTCATCCTTTACCACACCAAGTGGTGTATCATTTCCATTAATGAATTCAAATTATACATTAATGTCATTTTATAAAATAACACTCGCTGGGGGAATTTTTACTTAATTCCCTTCATCAATTATGCAACATAAATACACAAAATTCATACTTGCATAGCTGCCATGAAATGAATTTGATGCTACCTAACAAGATGGTATTAGTAGCAACTTTCTTCATATGGATGTCTTCCATATGCAACACATCATCGACAAAACTTGCATTCCTGCAAAATCTCCCTCTTTCATGGCACAACAACCATCATTAGCAACTTTCTTATTCATATATATAACAATAGACTACTCCTAGTCTTTAATGTGTCATATATACATTTTAAACAATCTACATTCACTAATGCATATCTATATACAATAAGAATGCATCGATAACATGCTTATAATTGCGTATGTAATCTAATTTCTGGTGCTATGTATGGTTTTCCAACATGCCATATCAGATTTGTTGGTACAACAATTGCAACAACTTCTGCCATCATTCACAATTTTATTCATTGTTCCTGGATATCCACGATTTCCCTAAATTCTTGCATCCCTTTTGTGCTCTCACCATAATCACTGCACATGATTTTTTTCTGCCATCAACACTCTTCTAGCCAATCCACTCTTGGCTACCTTTGCTTTTCCAACCACATGCTATGTTGATATTAAGCTCAACCTTAATTTGTTTCTTGGATCCATTTGAGAAAACCCATACATGACCAAATTACATTTCCATACATGCTCTCTTATTGACTTTAGATCTTCAACCTCCATTTACTTTTCTGGACCAAACTAATTCAACCTTTCCTTGACTGAACACTTCAACACTTGTATTTGGTTGAACCATTCTTTTCTCCTTTTCTAAGCCATTTGGTTTCAACTTGACTTGCATAGTCAATTTCTAGCACACCATAATGTTACACAAATGTCTGTTTTTCAACTTCCTGGATATTAACTAGAAGTAGTTAACATTGATTTTACGTGCCATCATAGATTCTAGTGATACTTCCAACCTCCTAGAATTTCACCCCTATCTCTTTTCCACTTGAGATGGATTCTTTTTAGGTACCATCTCTTTTGCATTCTTTACCAAGCATAGAACCATTTCCTTCTACATGGTTCCTTATTGATTTCCCTTATGGAGCTTCATTTCCCTATTTATGTTCCTCTTGACTTGATATCTCTAGACTACTTGGGAAATAGCTTCAACACTTTTGGAATGCATCAACAATCCTCTTCTATTGTTCGCATCCCTCATGGAGTATTTCCATGCACCCTTATTAGCTTGTCATCCACCTCATGGTTTCTTCTTCCATTATCCTAAGATGTTCAAGGACTTGACTCCATCCTAGAATCTTTCTTCCATTTATTGAAAACCCTTCCTTGAAACCTGACTTCATTCTTCTGAATCCAATCTATAAATACTACATTGCTTATGCATCAGTTGGTACTCTTGAGCATTGTAACATCCCTTTTATAATCCTCAGTTTAATTAATGCTTATGTGGATACATTATGTGGCTACGACCAAGCGATGTAATATGTGATTTGTATTTCAATGTTTTAATAATAAAAATGTGATGCCAACTCCTAAGGGGGACATGGACAAGATATGAGGGCTGAGTTAATCCATAAGAGGGGGTAGTGTCTAGGATAATGGCCAAGAGGGGTAAAAGGGGGAATTACTCATGTATATCAATTTAACCCATTTCCCTAAACTTTCCAACTATATATGAACCTTTTGATTTCTAATTGAGTGTTCCCAAAGCCAATCATTGAACACATGTAAGAGAGTGGGTGGGAGTGGTCACATCCTTATGATTGACTGTTTCCAAAGCCAATCATTGAATTCTTGTACGAGGGTGGGTGTGAGTGGTCACGTACCAGAGTTATTTGGCACATGGGGGTTGAGTACAATCAGTTTGGGGAAGAGTGTGAGTCAAGAAAGGAAAGCCACGATAGAGGAATTCATATGGGTTGGGACAACAGCCAGAGAGGGGAAGAAAGAGAGCTTGGAGTTGGTGCGGCCATGGAGGGCACATTCTGGAGCGTAACTGGAGTGAATTTGAGCTGGAGAACTGAAGAGCTCGGTTGTCAGGCCAAAAGAGTAAACTCCTGTGTGAGTTGCACTAAGACAACACGTGTGTGTTGTTGCTTTGCTGATAGTTTTCCTAGCAGCAAGTTCCCTTGAGTTCTCAGTTGAGAGATTCCTTGTTACATGTGCCAGAGAGACCATGATAAACGAATGGCACATTCCTTGGGCTATCCCTGATAAACAAATGGTACATCCCTTGGGTTAACCCTGATAAATGGATGGTACATCCCTTGGATTACCCTGATAAACAAATGATACATCCCTTGGGTGATTCCTGATAAATGAATGGTGCATTCCTTGGGTTGGGCATGTCAAGAGGAAGAGAGTTGGTGGAAAGATCGAGATAGTTGTAGGATAATATTAGTTGGGTTATGATCTTTATGAGTTGTGAGTGGACTATGAGACACTACCCTCTTTTGTGGATTACTAGCCTCAGCTCAGGGGTGACTGGCTGTTGATATTTGGAACAATCAATCTATGGTCGGGTGGAACGTCCTTCCCAAGAAGTTGGTTGCACGATTCTTGTTTAAAGATAAATACTTTATCTTGTACTGAGTTATTTACATGTGTTATTGTTGTGCATGAACTCTGCAAGGATGAGAATGACTTATATGTTGATGTAATGAACAATTTAGTTGTATTTCATGTTGATTATTAGCATGCTTTAGATGCATATGTTTTATGGTTACAGACTGTAGATAAATCTGTTATAAATTATAGTTGTAAGCTACAGGAAATCGGATAACAATAAAGGAATTACTTTAGTTAGCAGAAGTGGTAAACCAATTGTTAGTCCAACGAAACCAAGGTAAGATCTTGGAAAAACGGCTAAGTGTTGGGACTTATGGGATAAACTTATGAAAGGAAGGTTACAAGATTATGAGTTCGTGAGTCCGCGAAGAAGTGGAAAAATGGTTAAGTGTTGAGACTTCTCCGACGAACTTGTTAGCATCAGAAGTCACTCCTGGATTGCTTCCAGAAGCAGAGCCCAACGCCCATCAGTTTTATGTCACGATTTATTTAATGGGGTGATCAAATGGATAAAGACTCAAGAGGATATAGCTTTAACTCAGGGGACCGGGCCTGGTATGTATACGACAAGGGAGGTCTTGATCCAACTTCCGTCAGTGAATGGATTAAAGTGTGGTAGATGGAAGACTTGTGAGAGGGGTGAGCAAGACTGCCTCGGGTGATAGGCCTTCGGAAGCTTGAGGATGAAAAACTCAGAAACCAAGATCCTCTTGGTCCAGAGCCTCAAGAAGTTGAAGGGTGACTCGACTGGATCCTCCAATCCAAGTTGTTCTAGCGTTGAAAAAACAAAAGAACTGATTAGAAACGCTGCAACTATTGCAATGATCCAACCTACATTATCCTACAACAATGCAACTCGATTGGATCCTCCAATTCCGAGTTGTTCTAACACAGTATACAAAGAGACGGAAAAGAAACTGACATCCATAAAGTAAGAAATATCAAATGCCTTATACATTAACCAGAGCGACCAACGCTTCATCAAAATTTTACAATCGGGAGATTTGCTCTACCATCGATCCTTTTCAAAACTGGCGAAAACGCCTACATATACTCAAAAATAACAACAACAGCAAAAACGAGACGTTGCATTAAAGAATTGCGTCTGCCTAGCTTCTGACAGCCTAGCTATGCAGACTCAGGATGATCGTGCGCCTTTGACAGACGCCATCAGACTTCGGATTGTCCTTCTGCAAGTGAGTCGACGTGATTTTAATTCGTCGCTGAACTTTCCCTTTATGGCGGAGCCGATGTCTAACCACCTACAACAACTGCAATAACTGCCATCTTGGGATCAGGAATGGCTCTGGTCAACTCTACCTTTTGGGGACGTGGGGGTCTTTTCGAGGGGCCACCTGGACCAGCAGAATGGCTCACGGGATGAGAGGTGGAAGATGTGGCATACTCGACGAGGATGTTGTAGGTTCCGGTATGGTATGGTGAAGGGACAAGAGACAACGAATGGAGGGAGGTGTTGAGGTAGAGGTGACTGGGTGAAAGGGACACATGGCAGGCGGTGAGGACTTAGGACCAGTATATTCGTGCCACGTACAGATATGGGGCCCACTAGAGTGAAATTCCATTCCGGACCCCCCCTCTCCATTAAAGGCAGAACCAATGGGGGGGTCCGGAATCCAATACAGACCGTAGATCTAAACGTCGAGACTTGGGCCGTCCAGATGCGTGCATACATTATCTCTAATTCCGGACCCCCCCCCCCCTCTCGTTAAAGCCAGAATGATGGAGGGGGTGCGGAATGGAACCTCATCCGTGAATTTGAGTGCCTGGATTACGACTGTCCAGATCTACGCCCTCTTTAAATTAAATTTGCCCGAGCCTTGCTGATGGATGAACGGATGAGATGACCTCGGCGCTTTCAACATGAAAATCCCAAAGGGCCCCACTCGTGGCTCAACTATTGCGCCGTGTGTCCTTTAGATGGACGGTCCCAATTCTTTCGATATTTCTGGCACCGGGGGTTCACGATGCAATGTTTCTCAAAATCCTAATTGACCAAACCGCGAAAGCACGGATGTACACCACGTTTCCTCTAGAGGAACGGTCAAGATGGCATTTGATGTTAGAAGAGGGTTGCCTCCATTATCAGGATCGCTTGACGTGACTGGGTGTTAGGACCACGGGCTTAGCTTCAAAGGCTCTTATCGACGTTTCGAGGTTCGAGGTTTCGAGATGTAGAAAGACGTGAAACCCTCACCCTTTGAACTCCCGAATGCCGAAATGCCGACGTGACTAGATCTTGCGCCACACGTCCTTTGGATGGATGACTGATATCCTTTCTTACATGCAATATAGACGCTACCTATCGCGCTAATCCCGGTGCAACTCTGCTAACCGCGATTTCCCGATGTCCATCGATCTGCTTTTATAGATGAATCCAGGCCATTGACAACGTAATTTCGCCCGCTCACTTGATTTTTAGCCTGAAATGGGGCTTTACGTGCTACGCTTGGGCGTTCTTCATGCAACCTGCAGGTCTGGGTGCTCTTGAGCCCAGGACAAGAATTATCGCTAACATTAGGCTCCATGGGGGATAGAGTCATCCCTGTGATGCTCTAAGAACTCATTCTGCAGCTTCAGTGCCTTGCTGTTGGGTTATGGGGTCAAGCTCAAACCTCCTGCTAAGAAATATATGTCGAAAAGTAAAAGAAACAAAAAAACAAACTAAACATAGATGCTCCAAGGAGCTTATTTATGTACAGTCCTAAGCTATTAAAATCCTTTACATGGGCTAGGTGAAAGAAAACTTCCACAATAGCCATTTAAGCAGCTTACTGGATAGAAGCTCCTTTCTTCTGTCGATGATCATCAGCAGATGGTGTAACCGTGACAGCAGAACGGTTACACTCTTGAACTCCTCCTTACAGGCTAGAGTCGAGATGAAATAGGGAGGCTCCAAGGCATAGGGGAAATGCCACTCCATGTACTTGCTGATAGGGTCATAGAATGAGTGGTCAATCCTAGAAAACTGGCGACAAATAGTCCCCTGTGCTACACAGTTGTCCACCTGTGGTTGAATATCTCTGATGAGCACAGGTAGGAGGAAAACTGACGCAGGCTCACTACTCTCAGGCGGTGGCTGCTCGCTGACTAGCTCTGGACAGGAAATATTCTACTCCTCTGGTTCTTTCTCCTCTTCTTCTTGGCTCTCCCCCAGGTCTGATTCATATTCATCATAAATAGGGACCATGGGGTGGTTCTGCTTGCTGACTGGCTCTTCAGTATCTTTATAGTGATCGAATGTTGGATAAGCTTGTTGCTCATCATCACTATAATATTCATCAAAAAAGGGATGACCCTTATCCCTATGGTCCTCCTCTAGAATGGTGATCCCGTCAAAAATGTTTGTTTCATGGACAGTGGGACCTGCTGCTTTTGGCTGCTCATACATAATCTTTTTCTCTTTAATCCCAGGTAAAAATATATCGTGAGAAACCCCCTGGAGGAAAAGAGAAGAATCCTCTTCCACAACTAACCCCTCTTTTAAAAAGAGAGGGTCTTCGTCATCCTGAGCAAAGCTGCTAGGAATATCTGCTTCAACACGATATCCAGGTGAGTCATCTACCATGGACCACATTTTCTCTATAGACTCACAATTTCCACAAGAGGCATGTTGATCGTTATGAACATCTAAAAGAACAGAGGCATCTGATATGATGTCAGATGCTTCCGTTCTAGGGCTAACACAATTAATATCATTCAACACCTCTATATTTTCCTGGAAAATCCTTTCCTCCACAGTAAAAGCTTCATCATGGACATGGTCTTCAGGGCCAGCAGAGGCTTCATGAAGTGAAGAAAACTCCTCACAACAGTTTTCATACAAACAATCAGCTGGAAAATAATCTTTACAAAATGAATTGAAAGCTGTATGAAAACCTGTTAAAGAGCGAATGCTTGTAGCGGGAAGAGACCAACACCATTCAAGAGCATCTCCCTTCAACGAATACTTGAAAAGCTTAATCTGGACATCCTCATGCATGATATTGCATCGGTGAATAGCTTCATGGAAGTCCAGTAAATGCTCAGCTGGTACCTCCCCACTCTTTGCGTGAAATTCAGGGAGGAAATTTTCCCATATGTCTCTATTAGGAAGTGCATTAGGAAAACCAACTATCTGGGAAAAGTCGCAGAAAGCAAACCTTTGAGCCATAATTTTCTTCATATCGCACCAGTGGAGTCACCAATCGATCCTCGAATCATGGAGTCGCCAGGTGAAAGATTCACAGCTTTGAATATGCCTGGTCTTTGTTCACCATCAAAGGCCAGATCTTAACGTTGTCATTACCCTAGGAAGCTTCTCAGTCTGAGAAGGCAGCCGCTGAAACCTTCTCGAGAAATATCCTATGGGTCAGCTTTCAGGTGTGCCAACAGTAGCCATAGCTAAAACAGTGAAGTGGAAACAATGGAGTTTCCACAGTGGAGTCGCTAGGTGCACAGTAACAATCTTGAAGGGCTCTGATGTCTGATGCACCTTCAGAATTAGAGGCTCAATGTCGTTCTTCCCAGGGAAAATTTTCAACTTCGTCCCCGACAACGGTGCCAGAAATGTTAGCGTCAGAAGTCACTCCTGGATTGCTTGCAGGAGCAGAGCCCAATGCCCATCAATTTTATGTCACGATTTATTTAATGGGGTGATCAAATGGATAAAGACTCAATAGGATATAGCTTTAACTCAGGGGACTAGGCCTGGTATGTATACGGCAAGGGAGGTCTTGATCCAACTTATGACAGTGAATGGATTAAAGGGTGGTAGATGGAAGACTTGTGAGAAGGGTGAGCAAGACTGCCTCGGGCGACAGGCCTTCGGAAGCTTGAGGATGAAAAACTCAGAAACCAAGATCCTCTTGGTCCAGAGCCTCAAGAAGCTGAAGGGTGACTCGACTGGATCCTCCAATTCCAAGTTGTTCCAGCGCTGAGAAAACACAAGAACTGATTAGAAACGCTGCGACTATTGCAGTGATCCAACCTACATCATCCTACAACAACGAAACTCGACTAGATCCTCCAATTCCGAGCTATTCTAACATAGTATACAAAGAGACAGAAAAGAAACTGACATCCATAAAGTAAGAAATCTCAAATGCCTTATACATTAACCAGAGCGACCAACGCTTCATCAAAACTTTACAATAGAGAGCTTTGCTCTACCATCGATCCTTTTCAAAAATGGCGAAAACGCCTACATATACTCAAAAATAACAACAGCAGCAAAAACGAGATGCTGCATTAAAGAATTGCGTCTGCCTGGCTTCTGACAGCCTACCTATGCAGACTCAGGATGATCGTGCGCCTTTGACAGACGCCATCAGACTTCGGATTGTCCTTCTGCAGGTGATTCGACGTGCTTTTAATTCGTCGTCGGACTTTCCCTTTATGGCGGAGTCGATGTCTAACCACCTACAACAACTGCAATAACTACCATCTTGGGATCAGGAATGGCTCTGGTCAAATCTGCCTTTTGGGGACGTGGAGGTCTTTTCAAGGGGCCACCTGGACCAACAGAATGGCTCACGAGATGAGAGGTGGAAGATGTGGCATACTCGACGAGGATGTTGTAGGTGCCAGTATGGTATGGTGAAGGGACAAGAGACAACGAATGGAGGGAGGTGCTGAGGTAGAGGTGACTGGGCGAAAGGGACACATGGTAGGCGGTGAGGACTTAGGACCAGTATATTCATGCCATGTACAGATAGGGGGCCCGCTAGAGTGAAATTCCATTCCAGACCCCCCCCTCTCCATTAAAGTCAGAACCGATGGGGGGGTCCGGAATCCAATACAGACCGTAGATCTAAACGCCGAGACTTGGGCCGTCCAGATGCGCACATACATTATCTCCGATTTCGGNGCGGAATGGAACCTCATCCGTGAATTTGAGTGCCTGGATTACGACCGTCCAGATCTACGCCCTCTTTAAATTAAATTTGCCCGAGCCTTGCTGATGGATGAATGGCTGAGATGACCTCGGCACTTTCAACATGAAAATCCCGAAGGGCCCCACTCGTGGCTCAACTATTGCGCTGTGTGTCCTTCAGATGGACGGTCCCGATTCTTTCGGGATTTCTAGCACCGGGGGTTCACGATGCAACGTTTCTCAAAATCCTGATTGACCAAACCGCAAAAGCACGGATGTACACCGCGTGTCCTCCAGAGGAACGATCGAGATGGCATTTGATGTTAGAAGAGGGTTGCATCCATTATCAGGCTCGCTTGATGTGAATGGGTGCTAGGACCATGGGCTTAGCTTCAAAGGCGCTTATCGGCGTTTCGGGGTTCGAGGTTTCGAGATGTAGAAAGACGTGAAACCCTCACCCTTCGAACTCCCGAATGTCGAAATGCCGACGTGACTAGATCTTGTGCCACGCATCCTTTGGATGGACGACTGATATCCTTTCTTGCATGCAATATAGACGCTACCTATCGCGCTAATCCCGGTGCAACTCTGCTAACCGCGATTTCCCGCCGTCCATCGATATGCTTTTATAGATGAATCTGGGCCATTGACAACATAATTTCACCGGCTCACTTGATTTTTAGCCTGAAATGGGGCTTTACGTGCTACGCTTGGGCGTTCTTCGTGCAACCTATAGGTCTGGGTGCTCTCGAGCCCAGGACAAGAATTATCGCTAACAGAACTTATGAAAAGAAGGATACAATATTATGAGTTCGCGAGCCCGCGAAGATGGTAAAATGGCTAAGTGTTGGGATCTCTTGGATGAAGTTATTAAAAGAAGGTTACAAGTTTATGAGTCCGCAAGTCCGTGGGTTCGTGAAGGAAAAATGAGCTAAGTGTTGGTAGCGGGTTCATAGAAGGTATGAAGAAGAGATATGACTTAGATCCACGATGAATCCATTAATAGAGATCAATGACGAAGATCTAATCAAGAAATGATCAGACGATTGTTGAGCGTTGCTACTATGTTGCACGTGCCAATGAATATTCCTTCACTGTTTTGCCACCATAACTTTCAGCTCAGAGCTCGGATTGGGGCAAATGAATAGTCGTTGGAAATATATTGAGAAGTAGAAGATATTTTTCGACCCATAATTTTGATCCGGGGACTATATTTTCTTCAAAAGTGATAAAAGTGAATTTTGTAGCGGCAAAGAGTAGAAATTGCAACTTGTAATTGTTGTAACTATTCGCTCAAAACTCAGATTGAGGCATGAGGACAGTCGTTGGATTTTTTTTTTGAAAATGAATGAATTTAAGGAATCCTACTTGAGATTAGTGCATTAATATTATTCATAATTTAAAATGAATAATTACCTGTAATCTAATTGTTAAATATTTTGCAATACGCATAATTCTAATAAGCAATTATTGCATGCACATTCTTGCAGAATTAGAGATATAAAAAAGCAGATTTTAGTTCCTACATGAGAACTAGAGACATGGAGGATGATGAAGGGTTTTACAACCATGAAGAAGAAATTGGAGCTCTGCATGCTAGCATGGGTAATGCTGAGACCGAGTCTAATGGGAGAAGAGACGAGCAAGGAACTGTAACTTTGAGAAGCCTTCAAAAAGAAGTGCAGAGCTATAGGGACGATAATAAGAGGATCATGAAGGCTTAAGAATAGATACTTTAAAGCCTAAATGTGCTACATAAGTAAGTTAACAAGGACTCTAACACCAAGAAAGCAACTAGTGCTAGACAAGCATCAACATCAAGATCCCATAGTAAAAGAGATGATCATGGGAGTGATAGGAAATCGAGAACCACGAGTAGACATCATCATTCTCCAAGACATTCCACTAGAATAACTCATGCACGTTCAGGTCTAGGGAGAATCCCAAGTGTGTCTCTTGTTTGGAGGAAAAGGAGAAGACCTAAGACAAACATCTTGCAGGGGGAAATCAGGAAGATTAAGCCACCAACTTTCAATCGTGAGAACAGGAAAGGAGAAGAGGCGGAGGCCTGGATGTTGGAAATGAAGAAATATTTTCAGCTGCATGATTACCCATCCCGGGTAGAAGCTAGAATTTCCACCTACCACCTTTAAGGGAAGGCAATTATGTGTGGGATCAACTTAAGAAGTCCAAGAACCTTGATGAGAAAAAAACCTCATGGAGGCAGTTCAAGGGATATTTCCAAGAGAAATATTTGTTCGAGCATTACTATGAAAGAAAGATGAAAGAGTTATTTTAACTCAAGTTAGGAACCATGACAATGGAGGAATATGAAAAGCAGTTCTTTGAATTGTTGAAGTATGCGAGCTTCATCAAGGATGAGAGAGTAAAAATCCAAAGGCTTCTAAGTGGGTTACCCTCTTTCTACAGTGATAAGATTCAATATGACAACCCCAAAACCCTGGAAGAAACCATAAGGAGAGCAAGGCATCCGCATGAACAAAGCAAAGGAAGACCAGTTTTACAAAAAGATTGGAATGGCAAGATGAAGGATAAGAAGGATAAAAGGTAGAAGTGTTTTAAGCCACCATTTTTCTGGACTAATTTCCAAGTGAATCAACATGGTCAAGTCACACAAAATGAACACAAGACTACAAATTCATTTGGAAAAAGGCTAAGACAACAGTTGGTGCAATGTAGGGGATGTGGGGGAAATCATCTACATAAGGATTGGCCTCACAAAGGAGAAATAATGGGGATTGTACACAACATTCAAGAGGATGAAACAATGGAAGACATGGGAGGAAGCATGCCAAGGATTTATCCAGCCTTGGATAACAAGCAAGAAGAGTATCAATAACCCATGATTGAAATGGAAGGTAAGATCAATAATGATCCCATATAAATTTTAATTGATTCAAGAGCTATCCATAGTTACATAAACGCTAACATTGTTGAAATATTTCACTTGCAAAGAAGTAAGCATAAGAAATCTTGGTTGGTTCAGTTAGCAATGGGGGCTAAGAGGAAAATCAATGAGTTGGTTAAATATTGTCTGATAGACATGAATGGACTCAATACAAAGGTGGAAGTAAATGTCATACCATTGGGTTCATATGATTGTCTAATTGGTATGGATTGGTTGGAGAAACATCATGTTGTCCTAGACTGTTACAATAAGACAATCACATGTCTTGATGAGGAAGGGTAGCAAGGCAAGATTCAAGGCATTCCAAGAGCTATAGCTATTTGAGAGATTTCATCTATGTAGTTGAATAAGAGCTTCAAGAAAAGATGTCAGATGTTTGCAGCCCATATGGAGGAGGCAACCAAAGATAGAGTGGCGAGCATTGAAGACCATTCAGTTATGAGGGATTTTGAAGATGTTTTTAGATAAATTTTGGGACTAACACCAAAAAGAGACATTGATTTGCCTATTGATTTGGTGCCATGATCTGCCCCAGTGTCTAAGACACCTTACAGAATGGGTACACCAGAACTAAAAGAGTTGTATATGCAGCCTGAAGAATTATTGAAGAAGGGGTACATACGCCCAAGTGTGTCACCTTGGGGAGCCCCCGGTTGTTTTTGTGAAAAAGAAGGATGGAACCTTGAGGTTGTGTATTGATTTCAGGCAGTGTAATAAGGTTTCCATAAAGAATAAGTATCCTTTTCCAAGAATTGATGATTTGCTTGACCAGGTGAAAGGTGCAAGAATGTTTTCTAAGATTGAATTGATATATGGCTATCATCAAGTAAGGATAAAGGAAGAAGACATCAACAAGACAACATTCATAACAAGATATGGGCATTATGAATTCACAGTAGTGCCATTTGGGCCATCAAATGCCCCAACATTTATGCGCCTGATGAATGGAGTGTTCAGGGATTACCTGAACAAGTTTGTGATTGTGTTCTTAGATGATATCCTCATCTATTCTAAATTAGAATAAGAACATGAGAAAATTTAAGAATGGTGTTGCAAGTTTTAAGAGAGCATAAATTGTATGCTAAGCTAAGTAAGTACATCTTTTACCAAAAGAAGATTCACTACTTGGGGCATATAATTTCAGCAACAGGGATAGAAGTTGATCCTGAGAAGATAGAGTTGATTAAAGGATGGTCAGCACCAAAGAATGTTACATAGGTTAGATCATTCATCGGTCTTACCAATTTTTATTGAAGATTCATAAAAGGGTTCTCAAGAATTGCAAGTCCAATCAGTTCTTTGCAAAAGAAGGGAGAGAAATTTGAATGGACTTGCAAGTGTTAAGAGATTTTTCGACAACTAAGGAAACATTGACAAGTGCACCAATACTAAACATTGCAGATCCAAATGTATATTTTGTTGTGTGCACCGATGCATGAAAGGAATCCTCAATCAAAGGGACCATGTGGTATGCTATGAATCCAGAAAATTAAAAGAGCATGAGAGAAATTATGCTATACATGACTTGGAGTTGGCAGCTATTGTAAATGCATTAAAAATGTGGAGGTCTTACCTTATGGGTAAGAAATTCGATCTAAGAACAAACCATTGTGGCCTGAAACATTTGTTTGGACAACCAACACTAAATTCCAGACAAACTAGATGGCTAGAATTTCTGAGTGAATATGACTTCAAAATTAATCATATAAAGGGAAAGGAAAATCAAGTGGCTGATGCACTCAGTA
Organism: Picea engelmannii; assembly: GCA_009831015.1. NCBI lineage: Eukaryota > Viridiplantae > Streptophyta > Pinopsida > Pinales > Pinaceae > Picea > Picea engelmannii. Next base: position 348,224 of record ML785202.1, on the reverse strand, counting down.
GGAGAGCTCGTGAAGTGCATGTGGCAGCCATCAACATGTACATGACAAATTTGAAAGATCAAATTATTGCAGTAGCGAATTCGTATCAACAATATGTGAAAATAAGAGAAACATTACAACAAGGTAAATTTCAGAAGAAGTTAAATTCCTATGAGATGAAAGAGGATGGAATCATCATGTACAAGGGAAAGGTATATGTGTCGAATTCCAATGAGATGAAAAATGCAGGTATAAAGGAAATTCACAATGTGCCATTTGTTGGAAACCCAGGATATCAGAAGTCAATTTTAGCAATAAGAAGCCAGTACTTTTGACTGGGAATAAAGAAAGAAGTGGCTAATTACATAGCCAGATGTCTAGAATGTCAAAGAGAGAATACATAACATAGACACCCAACAAGTTTTCTAAAGCCATTTCCCATTTCAGAATAGAAGTGGGAAGTAGTCACAATTTATTTTATTGCTAAGCTTCCTAGAATAGTGAAGCAACATGATTACATCATGGTGGTGGTGGATAAATTGACTAAAGAAACACATTTTATTCCAGTAAAGGCTACACACAAGGCAACAAATATCGCAGAAATTTATACGAAGGAAGTTGCTAGGTTACATGGGGTACCTAAAACAATAGTTTTGGATAGAGATCCAAAGTTTACTTCAAATTTTTGGAAAGGTTTGTTCGAAGGCTTTGGAAAAAATTTGAATCTCAGTGAAATGTATCATCCAAATTCCAATGGGAAAAAAGAAAGGACTAACAAGATAATTGAGGACATGCTTAGAATGTATGTGATGGATCAACCATCAAAGTGGGAAGATTATATTCATTTAGTCAAATTTTCCTACAATAATGGGTATTAGGCCTCATTGAAAATGAGTCAATTTGAAGCCTTGTATGGCATAAAATGTAACACTCCATTGAGTTGGGATAATCTAGTAGACATAGTAGTTGTTGGGCTATATTTGTTGAAAGAATTGGAAGAACAGATAGAAAAGATAAAGCAGAATTTAAAAGCTTGGGCGGAAAATTTATGCATATAAGAACATAGTTTTCAGAGACTTTAAAATGGGAGAACACGTGTTCCTAAAAGCAAAGGAAAAGAGAAGTTCGATAAGATTACAAAGTTTCCCGAAGTTGGCACCAAGATATTGTGGACCTTTTGAAATATTAGAAAAGATAGGGTCAGTTGCATACATCCAAGCATTTCCTGCATCCATAAGAGTGCATAATGTATTTCATGTTTCTTTATTAAAGAAGTATGTACATGATCCTAACTACATAGTTGATTGGAATGTGATCCAGGTGGAGCACGAAGGGGATTTCTAGGTGTAACCAGTACGCATCCTGGACCATAAATTCAAAGTTCTCAGGAACAAAGCCATAGGGATGGTAAAGGTTCAATGGACCTACTACGGTCTTGAAGATGCTGCATGGGAGCATGAACAAAACATGCGGGAAGAATACTCGCAAATTTTTGACAATTTTTAAGAAGGAAGAATGCAAGACTCCATTTTGAGCATCTAGAGTTCTGGAACCACTTCTCATAGTCCTAGCCAACTGAGTTGGGGACCCTAATAAATGAATGGTTCGTTCCTTGGGTTATCCCTGATAAACGGATGGTACATCCCTTGGTTCAACCCTTATAAATGAATGGTTCATTCCTCGGGTCAATGAGTTGAGAGGAACATGAGAATGATGGTTGGAGCTTTTGTTGGAGCTGTTAAATTGCAAAACTTTTATTTCTAAGTATTGTGATGTAAATTTACACACATATATATATATATCGGCATAGAGTGCACCGAGGATGAAACACAATTGTAGGGGAGGGGGAATGTAACATCCACATTATAATCCCCAGCTTAATTAATGCTTATGTGGATACAATATGTGGCTACGTCCAAGTGATGTAATATTTGAATTGTATTTCAATGTTTTAATAATAAAAATGTGATGCCAGTTTCTAAGGGGACATGGAAAAGAAATGGGGGATGAATTAATCCACAATAAGGGGGAGTGTCTAGGATAATAGCCAAGAGGGTTCAAAGGGGGAATTACCCATGTATATCAATTTAACCCATTTTCCTAAACTTGCCAATTGTATATGAACCTTTTGATTTTTGATTGATTGTTCCCAAATCCAATCATTGAATACATGTAAGACGGTGGGTGCAAGTTGTCACATTCTTTTGATTGAGTGTTTCCAAATACATTCATTGAATGCATGTAAGAGGGTGGGTGTGATTGGTCACCTCCCAGAGTTATTGGGCACATGGGGGTTGAATACAATCACCTTGGGGAAGAGTGTGAGTCAAGAAAGAGAATCCACAAGAGAGGAATTTGTATGGGTTGGGACAATAGTCATAGAGGGGAAGAAAGAGATCTTAGAGTTGGTGTGGCCATGTAGGGCAAGTTCTGGAGCATAACTGAAGCGTATTGGATCTGGAGAATTGAAGAGCCTGATTGTCAAGCCAAAAGAGTGAACTCTTGTGTGAGTCAAACTAAAACATTAAGTGTTTGCTATTGGTTTGTTGATAGTTTTCCTGGTAGCAAGTTCCCTTGAGTTCCCAACTGAAATATTCTTGGTTACCTGTGCCAGAGAGACCCTGATAAACGACATGAACATTCCTTGGGATATCCTTGATAAATGGATGGTACATCCCTTGGGTCAACCCTTATAAACGAATGGGACATACCTTGGGTTACCCTAATAAATGGATGATATATCCCTTGGGTGATCCCTGATAAACGAATGGTGCATTCCTTGGGTGATCCCTGATATGCCCACACTGTACTGCCTTATATGTACATTGGAATCCTTTAGAGTGAATGGACTTTCACTACTTAATTCACTAAATGATCTACTCTTATACCCATATTCCATTAAGCACTCTGATTAACAAGAGTGGATTTCCTGTAGTAGATTTCCAAGCCTTTATGAATACACATAGATTCATATCTTAACATTATTCCTTTTTGTTTCTTGATCATCATGTGAGGCATCTTTGACATAACACACTTTTCTTGAGTATCTTTGCTCATCTTTAACCAAAGTTCAAATCCTTTTACCCACTGCCTAACCCACCTTTCATGAACCTATTCTTTGCACCTCCATTTATACCCACTGTACATGCATTAGCATAAATTGTAGATAAGATTTTTTACTTAACACCTACAATTGGTATGCATATTTGCAAGCTAGAATTTATTTTCTAGATCAGAGTTCCATTGGAATTCTTCCACATTGCACACCAAGTCTAGATCTCTTCAGCTGGTAGCTTCCTCAAGAAATCAATGCTTATGCTGGAGAATTGTATCTTCTTTGCTTCCTCCTATATGTAGATATATTTATCATTTATCTGTTCAATCCATAGACATATGCATACAACAACATTTGTTAGCCAAAACCATAATATACAATTTTGGTAACATATGCACAGTTCGCCCCTTTTTGACTTCTTGTGATTTATACTTCTCAATTCTCAATTCTGGGTGAATACATGGAATCATCTTTCCAAGACCTTTCCAATGATTGCCTCCTTGCTCAATTCTAAGTTTTGAGAAGAAAGTTATAGTCATTTGATTATTGCTCAAAAAACTTCTTCAACCAGATGCAATTTTTAACTGTGATTATGAATATTTGCACCTGATCCTTTGAAAATTTGATAGGATCTCAACTGGGTTCCTTCATGACCATATGGTGGACATTCATACCAAGTGTAATGTTCCCAAGCCAATTTTTTTCTTGGAAACACTAACTAACCACTGATTTAATTGTTAATTGTTGTGTATGCAGGTTGGCCATGAACATTTAGGCCTTAGGGTTTATTCAATTATTCAACCACAGTTTATACAAGAATCAATGCAACATATGAAGATATTCAACAATACACAAGATAGGAACCACAAACAAGATCTAAAATTTATTATAAGAAAGAAAGCACCTGATACAAATAGAGAAGCAGATCTGGAATAGCTTCAGATGGCTTGAAGACAATAATAAGAGATGCATACAAAATTCTCCCGAAGATACAAATCAAGCCTCCCAAAGGCTGCAATAGAAGATGAATGCTCCACTACAAAACTAGGGTTTTAGCCTAACCCTCAAGTTGTTGGTACGACTTGATGAAGACAATGGAAGCCAAGGGTTCGACCCTCCTGAAGATGAAGACCCCCAAATGCTACTAGAATCCTCCCGATGATAGGTCAGGGCAATGGTAGCCTCCTCCTGAATTATGGAGCCCAAACACTGAAGTTTCCTCCTCAAATTGTAGAAACCCTAAACTAGTACAACCCTCATGAAACCCTGAATATGGCCAATAATTCGGCCTAGTTGAATAAGGGCTCTGAATCCCCTGAAACCCTCTAGGATGATAGATCGGGCAACCAAAAACCCCTGAGAGAAGTTTCAAGGTCAGATCTAGCCTATGGCCTCCTAGATCTGAAAAACACTGAATCACCAAATCGTCCCTTATCTCCCAAAAACCGTTCCAACCTGCAGAATATGATAGGGACATGATAACTCCTCAAGAAAGCCTCCAAACTGATGAGCAAGGGCCTGCAAGCAAAACCCTAGTGATGAAATCTTCCAAAGCTTCTTCACTTGGCTGGATCAAACTCTTCTTCAACTATTGGTGCACCCCTGCTAGAAATCCTTAACTGGTACGGCCCTGCTGATCTTCCTGAATAGATGAAGGATGTAGAATGGTGTGGGTGGAGTATTTCATCCCCGATACCAAGCTTGGAACAAGGTGAGTGGAATATTTCACCACTAAGTTGTTCTCTAGGGTTTGTAACATCAAAACCCTCAAAATTGTATGCTTAAGAGCATCAATAAGAAAATACAAAATATCCAAGATGATTTGAGAGGTGTTCCCTAGCCTTCTCTTTATACTTTTTTATGTTTCCTTGTTGAGTTAAGTTAACCCCTAGGGTTAACTCCTAACTCAACCTCCATCACTTCAATTCCTTCATTGAGTTATATTTTTAACTCTTTTTACCTTTTCACTAAGTCAACTTAAGAATATAACATTAGTTTGGTTGGATTTTCCCCTCTGTGTGAGACTATGGCCTAGTGGGGATGCCTAGACCACTAAGTCTTCCCAAACCTCTTTATTAAGAGGTGGGGGACATTACAGTCTCCCCTGCTAGAAATTGCTTGTCCTCAAGCAATTCCAAACATGTCTCACGTACCATGTGTTCATTCTCCCACGTGTCATCCTCAATGGTAGATCCTTCCATCTGATTAGGTACTCTTTGATGCTTCTCTTCCTGAGCCTCTTCTCCTGAACCTCCAGTATCTCTTCCAGAATCAAAACAAGTTGCCCCTCTTCATCCAAGGGAGGCATCACCTCAATGGGTGTGATGTGTTGGCCAATGGCCCTCTTCAAGCAGGACACATGGAAGATATTATGTATCTTGTTGCCCTGTGGAAGCTCCAACTCATAAGATACGACCCCTATCTTCCTGCTGATCCTCTAGGGTCCAAAGAAACGTGGTTGTAGCTTCTCTTCTCCACTTCTTTTTATAGAAGCTTGCCTGTATGGTTGGAGCCTTAGATAGACTAAGTCACCAACCTCAAAGGTACCCTCAACTCTGTGCTTATCTGCTTGGACCTTCTGCTGGTTCTGTGCTCTCTGTAGATGATCCTTTAGCTCTCTGAGGATGTCTTGAATCTGATGTACAGAATCATGTACCATCGGTGCCCTGCTGTCACCAAAAGTAATCTCCACAAAAGAAAGTGGATCATAGCTATATAATGCCCTGAATGGTGTCACGCCTATGGACATGTGATGGGTGGTGTTGTAGTAGTATTCTCCTAAGTGCAACCATCTGACCCATGCTTTATGTTGCCCTGCCACATAATTCCTGAGATAACCTTCCACCCATTTGTTGACTATCTCGATCTGTCCATTTGCCTGAGGGTGATATTTGGTACTAGGGGTCAAGGTCGTACCAACTAGTCCGAACAACTCTTTCCAGAATGTACTCATGAACCTGCTATCCCTGTCACTGACAATGGTATTGGGTAGGCCGTGCAGTCTGAAGATCTCCCTGAAAAACAGTTCGGCCACCTATGTTGTGTTGAAGTATGTGGCTATGGAGAAGAAGTGTGCAAACTTCGTCAACCTGTCCACCACTACGAAAATGTAGTATATCCCCTACGTCCTTGGCAACCCTATGATGAAATCCATGGATATGATTTCCCACTTGTGCTCTGGAATGGGTAAGGGTTGCAGTAGTCCTGCCAGGTGAGTGTGCTCATCCTTGTTCTCCTGGCACATAGTACACTCCTTAACATGCCTCATTACATCCTCCTTGAGGCTCTTCCATGAGAACCTCTCTCTCACCTGCCTGTATGTCTTACCAATTCCTTGGTGCCTTGCCATTGGTGAGTCATGACATGCCTACAACACTTTGGTCTTGAAGGCCTATCCAAGAACCAAAAAGATTCGTCCCTTGTAATAGATGAGGTCGTTAATGATCCTAAAGTTATCATCCTGTACTTGCTCGTCCATTAGCTGACAAGCGAATTGATCCTTTGCATACTCCATCACCAAGTGGTCCTTCCAGTCAACAGATACATTTGTCATGGCATAAATGGATGGCCTCCTAGACAATGCATCAGCCACCACATTGTTCTTCCCTTTGACAAATTCAATGTCAGAGTCATACGCCTCTATTCTGCTTACCCATTTCTGTTGCCTTTCATTTTAGTCCTTCTACTCCAAGAGGTACTTAAGATTGTTATGATCTGATTTGACGACAAACCATGCACCTACCAGGTATTGCCTAAATTTGGCTAGTGCATGCATGATAGCCAACATTTATTTGTCATAAATGTTGTAGAGTAGCTTAGGTCCCCTGAGTTTTCGGCTCTCATAGGAAAGAGGGTGCATGTTTTGCATCAATACGACCCCTATACCTTCTCCTAAGGCATCACACTGCAAGGTAAAAGGTTGGTTGAAATATGGTAGAGATAAGATTGGGCACGTGCTCAACACCTTCTTCATCTTTTCAAACGTAAATTGAGCCTCTTCACTCCATTTGAAGGATCCCTTCTTAGTCAAATCAGTCAAGGGTGCACACAGCTAAGAGAACCCTTTGACAAATTTCCTATAATAAGTGCACATGCCTAGAAATCCCCTTAATTATGTGAGTGTATTAGGAGTAGGCCACTCCATAATGGCTTTAATTTTCTCCTAATGTACTTGTACCCCCTTTGCTTCAATGATGTGTCCCAAGTAAAGAACCTCTGTCATTCCAAACTCACATTTGGACTCCTTAGCATACAATGATTGTTCCTCCATGATAGAGATAATTTGGTCCACATGCCGAACGTGTTCCTCCCACATATTGCTATAAATGAGAAAGTCATCAAAAAATACTAGCAGATGCTTCCTTAGCTGTTTGTTGAAAACATGGTTCATACAAAATTGGAACATAGCTGGGGCATTGGTTAACCTGAAGGGCATCACCAAGAACTCATAATGACCATAATGACATCTAAAAGCAGTCTTTGGGATGTCCTCCTCCCTTATTTTGATTTGATGGTAGCTAGAGCTTAGGTCAATATTTGTGAAATAGACAGCCCCATGTAGTTCGTCTAACAACTCATCAATCCTTGGTATAGGATACCTGTTTTTGATTGTCTTCTTATTCAATGCCCAGAAGTCAATGCACATGTGCATAGCTCCATATTTTTTCGTGACCAATACTACTGAAGAAGCAAAAGGGCTAGAGCTCGATCTGATGTGCCCCATGTCCAAGAGCTCTTTGATGGCTTTCTTTATCTCGTCTTTATACTTCTTCAGATGCTTGTATGGTGTGGTGATGACTGGTTTGGCTCCTGCCTCCAACTCAATGATGTGATCAATCCCCCTGTCTGGTGGCACTCCTGGTGGGATCAATCCAAACACCTTGCTGTGTTTGTCAAGGATCTCTTGGATTTTTGGAGTGTAGTGAACCTTGCCCTGCTTGTCCACACGTGCTGAAATCCTACATTCAGTTGCATACACTATCTCCTCCTTCCTGAAGATGGCCTCCATCCTCTTGGTCGTAACTACCTTGGCAGAATTACCTGTCATGCCTCGGAGCACTACCTTTCATCCACCCTCCTTTGTAAAAGACATCTCCATGGTCTTGTATTTGGTGGTGGTAGGCGCCAATGTACTGAACCACTGATCTCCAAGGATTATGTTAGTATCTGGGAGATCCATCACATAGACATCTTGTATCAGCTCATGCCTACCCAATGTAAGGTTCATACCAGGACTGTACCTGTCATAAGGCATAGTGCTTCCACCTGCTACCTCCACCTTGAACCCTTCAAATTCCACTGTGTGTATATGCCTCCTCCGCAACAATGTTGAGTCAATGAAGTTGTGAGAATCTCCCCCATCAATCAATAGTGATACCTGCTGCACTTGCAAGACTCCTCTCATCCTGAAGGTGTTATATTTGGGCACCCCGCTGATAGATGCCAAGGTGGATTTCCCCTCAGCCATACTGTCCTGTCCTGTGACCTCCTCTTCTGTTGTCTCTGTGGTTTCGGCCTCCATGTTCTGTAGTTGGCCGCAATCTTCCTCTTCCTCATTGTCTGAAGTCACCTCTATGTAGTGCACTTGGCCACGACCCATGCACTTTTGTGATGGGTTCCATGGTTCTTTGCACGTGAAGCAGAGTTGCTTCCTTCTCAGTTCCCTGCTGGTGTTATCATTCATTCTTTCACGAGCCCTGTCAAACCCCCTTGGGTCACGTCCTCCTTGGTTCATTAGAGGTCTCTGATCTCTTCCTCCAGTGTTAAGATGTGGTCTAGGCACAATTTTTTTTTTGGAAGTTGTTCCTAGGTCCCTCGTCCTCCAAATAGCATCCTATAGGTTGGTAGGCTTAAAATCCTTTACCCAACCCTTCAAGGGTTCCATCAACCCTTTAGTAAAAAGCATCATAAGTATGGTTGGTGATATATCCTGCACCATGACTGCTAGCCTCTGGAATTCTTCAATGTATACCTCTGCTGCTCCTGTTTGCCTGAGTTGTGTGAGCTCCCGGAAGTGCAGCTCAGGATCCCCCTGATCAAATTTGTCAAGGAGTCTCTGAGTGAACTCTGTGTAAGTCACTATCTGATTGTGGCCTAGTGTGGTGAGTCCATGATACCACCAGTCATGATCTTGCCATCCAAATACATAGTGGAAAATTTGATGGCTTCCATCTCCCTCATGGGATTAAGCTGTAGATAAGTTTCCAGCTTCTGTACCCATGCCCGCGCTGTCATCTTGGCCGTACCATAAAAGTATGGGATTTCCATCTTCCTTGCTCTTCGTTCAAACTCATAACTGCTCCTGTGGTTTGTCTTGGGCTTGTTTCTGAACTTGAGTTGGGAGTATTGATCCAGGGACATCTGCCTTTGAATTATCATATCCAAGCCATGATACTCCCTAGTACATTGTGCTATTTTCTCAAAAAATTCATCCACCTGCTCCTATTGTACCTATTCATATGTGAATGTGGGAAATTATGGTCTAGGGTTAGCCCTGCTACCCATCTTTCCATGTGACGTACCCCCTCCATGGATTCCCTTGGACCTGGGAGCCTTTTATGGATTATACCTGTTTTCACCATGGGATCCACCAACCTCTTTGTTTGCATATGTCTCAGGGTATTTCCCCTGATGAGTCATTTGTATCAATAGTTGGGTTATCATAGTCTGGTTCTCATCAATCTTCCTCAGATTCCCATCTACCTTCTTCAAGGTATCAGTGATTTCGTCGTGTCCCTTCTGATTTGTCTCCTGGCTTTCCTGTAAGTGATGGACCATGTTGCTTTCTGTAAGGTTTAGGGTTTTATGGAATTTAGATGCCAAGTAAGCCAAGACTTGTGGCTCACGGTCATCTCCTGAACCCTCCATTTCGGCTTCTGTTTCACTGGTCTGCTTCTTCCTTCTACCCATAAAGATACCACTGTACCTCTGCATGCGCTAATCCTCACGGGTTTGGAGGATCAGAGCTCTAATAACACTGTAATGTTTCCAAGCCAATTTTTTTCTTGGAAATGCTAACTAACCACTGATTTAATTGTTAACTGTTGTGTATGCAGGTTGGCCATGAACATTTCGTCCTTAGGGTTTATTCAGCCACAGTTTATATAAGAATCAATGCAACATATGAAGATCTTCAACAATACATAAGATAAGAACCATAGACAATATCTGAACTTTATTATAAGAAAGAAAGCACATGATACAAATAGAGAAGCATATATGGAATAGCTTTAGATGGATTCAAGACAATAATAAGAGTTGCATACAAAATGCTCTCAGAGATACAAATCAAGCCTCCCAAAGCCTGCAATATAAGATGAACGCTCCACTACAAAAATAGGGTTTTAGCCTAACCCTCAAGCTGTTGGTACGAGCTGCTAAAGAGAATGGAAGCCAAGGGTTCGACCCTCCTGAAGATGAAGACTCCCAAATGATACTAGACTCCTCCCGATGATAGGTCAGGTCAATGGTAACCTCCTATTGAAGTATCAATCCCAAACACTGAAGCTTCCTCCTCAAACTCCAGAAACCCTAAACTAGTACGACCCTCCTGAAACCCTAAATATGGCCAACAATTCGGCCTAGCTGAATACGGGCTCTGAATCCCATGAAACCCTCTAGGATGATAGATCGGGCAGCCACAAACCCCTGAGAGAAGTTTCAAGGTTAGATCTAGCCTATGGCCTCCTAGATCTGAAAAACACCGAATCACCAAATCGTCCCCTATCTCCCAAAAACCATCCCAACCTCTAGAATATGATAGGGACGTGATAACTCCTCAAGAAAGCCTCCAAAATGATGAGCAAGGGCCTGCAAGAAAAACTCTAATGCTGAAATCTCCCAAAGCTTCTTCACTTGGCTGGATCAAACTCTTCTTCAACTATTGGTGCGCCCCTGCTGGAAAACCCTAACTAGTACGACCCTGCTGATCTTCCTGAATAGATGAAGGATGTAGAATGGTGTGGGTGGAGTATTTCATCCCCGATACCAAGCTTGGAACAAGGTGAGTGGAATCTTTCACCACTAAGTTGTTCTCTAGGGGTTGTAACATCAAAACCCTCAAAACTGTATGCTCAAGAGCATCGACAAGCAAATACCAAATATCCAAGATGATTTGAGAGGTGAACCCTAGCCTTCTCTTTATACTTTTTTCTGTTTCCTTGTTGAGTTAAGTGAACCCCTAGGGTTAACTCCTAACTCAACAACGCTTCTATTCCTTCATTGAGTTATCTTTTTAACTCTTTTTACCTTTTCACTAAGTCAACTTAAGAAGATACCATTAGTTTGGTTGACTTTTCCCCTCTATGTGAGACTATGGCCTAGTGGGGATGCCTAGACCACTAAGTCTTACCAAACCTTTTCATCAATAGGTGGGGGACATTACACCAAGTTTCATCCTCAACTGAGCTCTAGGATGCTATATACAACCCACTGAAGTTTCAGGCCAATTAATATTTTGGTCCTAAATGTTACAGGTTCCTTCTACGCCCCCCTATACATTTTATGTGCACGTGATATTTCTATTTTGACTCCATGGTTGTCTTCTATGACTCAAGAAATTTCCGTAGAATTCTCATGTACCCCAATATGATTTTAGAGGGGGAATTTATGGCCCTCGGAAGTTAATTGGGTCTTAAAATTTACCCTCCACTATTTGGCCTATAACTCCTTGATACTGACTTTGTTTGATAAATGGTTTACACTGTTAGAAAGCTCTCTCTGAGCTCTTTCATTTTTATTGCAGAAACTATATTTCGGATAAGGAAATACAATTTTGTACAATTTGGACTACTCAAAAGTGTCTCTTAGGCCTTCGAAAAAGGCATGCAAGAAGAACACATGAAAAACATTGTAGTTTCCCAGTAATTTTCATTGTTTTCTGCAATTTCTAGCGGAATTATGCTGATTGGGTTGCTCACTAGGCATCCCAAGTACAAATGGCATCTTAGGGTGGTGCCCTGTCAGCCTCTGGCCACCTTGGCCCTACCTCGTCAACCTCTTACGCCTCCATCTTCTTTTTTCCCCTAAAAGTGCGCACATTACCTTATTTTCGATCCCATAGGTCATTGGATGCCATGTGGCACCTTTGTATTGGGTCATGGGGATGGGTGGGCCCCATCCCGAACCTATTTTTCATGTGCGCATGAAGTTGGACATTTTTTTAATCCAACGGTTAATGTGCAGAGAGTGTTAGCAGTGATAGACATTCCATATCGTATTGCGGGCCCCCCAACCTGTCGACCGTTAACTGAGGGGGGGAGGGACCACAAAAAATAACCATGATTAATACCTAGATGACATTTCATGCATTGCACCTCCCCACCCCGCGGATTGTGGTTAACGTAACCACCCAGGACCCCCCCACAATCAACATGGGGTTGACATGTGTCCTAGGATCAAATTTCGTCGGGTAGGAAAACACTGCCATTGTGGGCGCCAACTCACATGCCACCTCTGCTACACTTGCCAATGTGTAAATTCCTGCCAATGTGGTAGTATACGTCACCACTCTACAGGAATGATGGTTATTACACTACATCCAGAAACTATATATGCATGGGTCTTATGTGACACTTGGCACATAAGGACTAACTTTTTTCCCTACATGTAATTCATTCCTTTTCTTTAGGAAATTAGGATAACATAATGTATATGTATCCATAAATTAAACTTTTAGTAAATATTATTAAAATATTCCCTTGGCTTAAGCCCTCTAGGTTTAACCCCTCTTCCTAGACTGTTATCCTCCTTTCCCTTTCTGGCAGAGTTTATCCCCCCATACTATTTTTTTTGGTTGGTCTACAACAATGGCATGATTTTATTAATAATTCGAGTGATAACATATTACAATGATAGGCACGTTGGCCTTTTAGAATCTAGGCTCTTCAACCTAATAATCACATAGGAACTTAGGCCCATAATATCCTAGCTCATCGTCCTATAAAAAAATATGTACAGTTATAACTGGGGATCAACTCGGGGTATTACAAGACTCAGGAGGATTGTAAATCCAACAAGCAAGGAGGTATTGATGAGAACCTAGCCCTTGTTAGTAAGATAAGGAAGGGAAAAGCAAAGGTTCATAACAAGAAGGGTAACAATGATGGAGGAACATCTCAGTCAAGAAAGAAGATGGACATGAGTAAGATCAAGTGCTTTTCATGCCACAAGAATGGTCGTTATGCATCTCAGTGTCCAGAGAAGAAAAAAGGAAGAGGAAAATCATACCAGATAACAACATCTGCAAAAAAGCAGTTGGATGAGTTTGCTGCAAAGTTCAAGAGGGATTTGTCACTATTTTCTTGCCTTTCTACCGTCACAGTCACAAGGAGTGCATGGTACTTGGACAATGGTACATATCCTCATATCACATAAGCATGGGAGCTATTCAATAGTCTAACGAGGAAGGACTCAGGGATCCATGTGGAGGTTGGTGATGATGCCAAGTATGCAATAAAGGGAGAGTGAACAATCTTGTTCTAACTTGAGTCAGAAGGTTTGTTTGATGCCCAAGATGTGCTTTATGTACCAGGACTTAGGAAATTTTTTCTCTAAGTCTCATTTATGAAGGATAGGAGTTTTGTTCTTATATTCTAGAGAGGTAAATTAGTCATACATCTATAGGGAGATAGCCCTGACACAACAATGGTCATTGGGGTAAGAGAGGGAAATTTATAAAGTTTGGTGGGCAAGCCTGTCCAGGCCTTGGTACATGACAATGACAACCTGTGTTATCTATGGCACATGATATTGGGACACCCACACTACAAGAAATTTCCTATTCTAAGGGATATTGTCACTGGTCTTCCAAATTTCAGTGTTGAGCAGTAGGGCGTGTGTATAGGGTGTGCACTTGGCAAGAATGCCAAGTTTGCTTTTCCAAGCAGGAAGAGTAATTCCAAGGGGATTTTGGATCTTATTCACTCATTTGTATGTGGACCAATGTCAGTAGCATCAGTGCAAGGAGCATCATTTTATGTGACATTCATTGATGACTTTTCCAGGAAAATCTAGATCTTCTTTATGAAGACCAAGGATGAGGTCCTTAGTTGGTTTCATGAGTTCAAGGCTCGGGTGGAGAACTAGACATGGAGGAAGATCAAGGTATTGAGGTCAAGAAGTGGGGGAGAGTACAAATCCAATGACTTCAAGTAATTCTGCAAGAAGGAAAGGATCAAGAAGGATTTGAAAGTCTCATACAACCCTCGGTACAATGGGGTTGCAAAGAGAAAGAACCAGTCCATCATCGGTTCTGCCAAGGCCTTGATACATGATCAAGATTTTCCAATGTTTCTTTGGGAAGAGGTGTGTAACATGACAATATATGTGAAGAATAGGAGTCCTCACAGGATATTCGGGGATGAGACTCTCGAGGAAATTCACAAGAGTGACGCCAGAGATAGGACATTTTAGGATCTTTGGTTGACCAGTGTACATCCATGTGCCTATGAAGAAGAGGATGAAGCTGGAGCCTTTAGGATAGAAGGGCACATTTGAGGGGTACACCTACACCTCAAGGGCTTATAGGATCTTCATGACGGTGTAGAGGAAGATAGTTGTGAGAAGATATTTTAAGTTTGAGGAGAACTTGGCATCTAGGAATTCTCGGGAGTTATCACCAGTGGAAGAGGATGTGGAGCAGGAGGCTCTAAAGAATGAGCAAGGCTCAACAAATTTTAGTTCAGGAAGTTAGAGTTTAGGTGGGGAGGAGGGGTTATACCCTTCCATTTATGTCAGGAGACCCAAGTGGTTCATGCATACATTAAGGGATGCTCAGTAATGAGTAGAATCATTATTTCTAAGTCTTATAGTGTCTAGGAAGAAAAAGACCAGTGGGTTTAGTGGGATGCCATGACGTGAGATGATGTTTGGGACTTTGTGCCAGGATCAGAGGGACAACCAATTCCAGGTGGCATAAGTACTTTCCTCACTAAGAGGGAGTGTTGATGTTTGTAGCATTAGAAAGGTACTTCCACACACGCCTAAGTGTCTACACATGTGGCGGTCGTCCAAATCCTTCTACCTTAGTAATTTACTTTAATTAAATTAACATTAAAGTAATGTGATTTTATTAACTAGTTGACTTTAATTTAATGAAATGCTAAAGTTATTTGCATTGGTGAATTAAACGAATCTTAGCCATTGATCTCAAGTGAGGTGAGATATAATTTCAACCGTTAATCTGTTTGGATATTAGGGTTAGGTTGTAAATCGATATTATAAAAGAAAGGCTAGGTGAAGGGGATGGACGCATGAGAGAGAACATAGGAGAAAAAAAGGACTTTTTCTCATGTGTTTGAGTCATCCATTTGGTAGCAAATAAGGACTTTTGCTCAAGTGCTTGAGTCACGAAGGAATATGATTCAAGAGGATTTTAGATAGGTGAAGAAGGAATTTCATCTAGAGATCAAGTCCAAAGGAGGAAAGAGGGAAACGAGACAAGAAGAGACATATATGGGTAGTGGGACAAGCTCAAGACATATCTGGGAAGCATGCAGGAGGGACAGTCATAGCTACAGATTGTGCAGGATCATGGACAACGTTGTATGCGCGAGCCAATTAGCTCAGGTGTGTACATACGTGCGAGACAATTATCTCAAGCACGTACATACATGCGAGACAAATATATCAGGTGCATACATACATGCAAGACACGTGATTAGGGTGTGTACATACACATTGAGTAGGAGGCGAGGGACACATACAAATTTGTACAAGTCGCATGTACAGGGTTGTATAGGGGCAGTCTACAGCATTGGATTTTTCTATCTTTGTTTGTACTTGTATTTTTCTTTAGTGGGCCATTTTCCCAGTTTTGGAGCCCCTTGTAAGCTGGAAGTTATTTGAATGAAAAGGTGCTTTGAAGGGGGGATTTTTTTGTGTGTTGTGTGAAGTTTGATTTCCATATTTTTTCTTTCGTTGTTTATTCCCAACAAGTATATTTTATTCTATGTACTATAATTTGGTTGCAAGCAAGGAAATACATAAGGTAGTAAAGTATCTTGGTACTAGGAACAAAGATTTTAATAGCTCAGGAGGGTGAAGAAGTGTGATTCAAACTAGCAAAATGAACAACATAGAATCAATCATCACCTTCGGGGCTTGAAACCATATTGCTCCCACTTTTTCCTTTAGTCATTGATTATTGGTGATTGAATGGTGAAGAGATATGGAGGAGTATTACAAATGTTTGATGTCCTTGCATGATATGATTGTAGGTGTATGTATATTTGCTATCTATACTCACTCTCAAAGAGCATATAGGTAACTAATGACTACAATTAGGGAAGACGTTCTCTATTATTAACATCTAAGGCACTTATGAGGACACAAGGGTATTTTGTCTCTTTTTCAATTTGGGGATTGTCGAAGAGTAAATTATTATTATTAGGGTGAATCTCAATCTTACCACTAAATTAGCAAAAGTTTGGGGGACCAATGCTAGAGAAAACCTAGTGGAAAAATATTTCATTCGCAAGTTTGAAGAGGTAGGCCTATGTGATGTAGCACCACTTAAACTACTACGTACATGAGGGAATTATAGAGTAGGAGTTGACGGTGTCTTTAGGAGACTAGTTATGCTTTTGGGGGTGGAAAGGGATTTGATGGAAGTTGATAGGATAAGAACATGGGTCAAAGTGGATGTCTCATCTAGTCATCCTCTTGTCTTATTGCAAACTGAAAGAGATGAGAAAAAGTCTCTTGGAATTTCAAATTCAATACAAAATCGTTGGAAGATGAGGAGTGCACCATGTTGGTTAGAAAAAAATGGAAGAAGTTTGATCCTACTAATGAAAACTCCGTTATGTTTCAAACTGAAATATCATTGTTAGGATTGTATTTGTAGAGTAAGTTATTAATCCATCACTCATATCCCACAAGTATTCGTAGTAACTAGCCCATTTTTCATGGTTGTGAATAATCCACTTAGCACTCATTGCATTAATCATATAGCATGTATCATCTCCTCCTAGGCTTTCACCCAGTAACTAGGATTTCCTAGGAGGTCACCCATCGCAAGACTCCTTTGGCTCAAGCACACTTAACTGTGCATTTTTACCCACAATCAAGCTCAATTAGCTTGCTACCCCATTTACAAAATTTAACAAGTATTTTTTTTTTATGAACTATTCAGTTAGGGCTCCCTTGAATATTTTATTTAAGTATTGAGAGGCTTGCGCAATCCAATAATTCTCCCTTTCACACAAAAAAATTCAACTATTGTGTTCTTTAAAAATATACATACAAATCCCATAAAAATCACTAAATTTACAAGTGTTCAGATAATTTGTCCATAATCTTAGAAACAATAAAAAAATTAAAACCATGGTTCATGAAGATAAGAATTAGGTTGTCCTTGATGGGATTCAAGCATCTCTTAGGTTTCTTCATGCAACTCAAATTCTTCTTTGGAAAGCTTATCTGCTTCTGTAGTTTTGTCCCTGTAGACATGTGTGAAGGATTTGTGATTGAAAGTTGTTTGCAAATTAATTATGTCCCAAAATAATGGACGAGGCATAAAATTACTGAAGGTGGAGTCTCCTTTCAATTATTAAATGACTAAAAGTGAGTCTCCCATTATTAGGATTTATGTAAGACCCTTT
Organism: Picea engelmannii; assembly: GCA_009831015.1. Classification (NCBI taxonomy): domain Eukaryota; kingdom Viridiplantae; phylum Streptophyta; class Pinopsida; order Pinales; family Pinaceae; genus Picea; species Picea engelmannii. The sequence goes on along the minus strand of ML785202.1, from coordinate 330,587 downwards.
TTCCAGTGCTATAATGAGGACCAATTTAAGAGCCAAAAGTTCAATGAAATTGTTTGTGGCCTCTCTTATTCTAGCCTTGAATTAAATGGTGTGATTTGGGGAGAGGAAGATAATTCCCCAAGCCCCACCTATGGATTGAGTGCTTTGAGAGGGCCCCATAAAAGTAACCCTATGGAATTTATTCATTTATAGGGCCTACTGAAAGTTGATTATGAGGAGGAGAGGAGGAGACTTTAGATAAGAGATTAGAATGTTGAGGCTTTGAGTGGCACATTTGAAGGGAAAAGTGTCCATACCCTCAAATAATTTGGTGTTTCTAACTAACCAAATTCCCCAAGCACAAGTGAGGAACAAGTGAGGGGGATATCTTTCTACCTCTTTGTGTCCTTATTTTGGCACCTTTTCCTGAGTGCATTTTTAATGGTGTCCCCTTCCCATGTGTTGTGAAGTCGTTTTAAGCCTTCAATTTCTTTCCATACTTGTTGCGAGTAGGGCTAGGGGTTGATGAGATGAGTGTTGGTTTCAAGGTATGATTCACTAAGACAACATCTACCTGGACCTTCAAAATTTCTTTTTTGCAGAATATCCCAGGTTAGAGCTACGTTATTGAGGAGGAGCCACATAAATATTCTTTATTTCGAAGGGAAGTTAAACTTCCAGGTGGGTTTCCACCACCAAAGAAGTGGGTTCTCCATTCCTTCCAATGCCAAGGACTTATGTCCAAATTTTGGTTTGTAACTCTTAGAGGGGTCCAGAGGCTAGATAAGTTCATCTTCCTCGTTATTTATGTTGATACAAAATTTCCTAAGGTTCTCAGTGTAGGCCTTCCAAACATTTGCAAATTTCTCCATAAGGTACAACTCTCTCTTTGAGATATATGAAGTTTCTCTACCTTTGAGAGACTCAAGTAGGAAGTATTTGATTTGGCTGGGTTAGTCTTCATGTCGGTGGAAGCACAAAAGAGATAGATGTTATCTTTGAGTTTGTCTACAATTATTTTGGAACTATCGCAGAAGATAAGAATGTCATCAACAAAAAGTAATTGAGAAACAAGGGAAGAGTTACCTACTAGTATATCTTTAAATGTGCCATTAGCTGAATTTTTCCTCGGAGGTATGTTGAGCCCTTTTGTGACTAAAAGAAAGAGGAGTGAGGATAGCGGACGTCCCTACCCAATTCCTCTTTCAAGCTCCATTGATCAATACAACGAAGGAGAATGAGCTAATGCAACCCATTACCCACGATACAAATTGATAGTTGAATCCCAGATGGATGAAGATGAGATGTAAGAATAGCCAACTTACTTTGCCAAAATCCTTGGAGAGGTCCACTTTGAATATCTATTGTAACTTCAAATGTTCTTGCTCAAATTTCTCATTGACGAGTGGATTTGAAGTGAAGACATTCTAAATTAATTCCTAGTGAAATTGACACAATTACGCAATGTATCAATCTGGTGCTCTCAGCTTCTTCCCTCTATCTCAAATTACTTTCACATTTGATCATCTCTTCTTATATCATTGACTTGAAAATCAAAATTTCCATGGACTCATCCATCCTCTCATACTTTTATTATCCTATCTTATCACATGATCATCCATAATAAGCCTCATCAATTTTCCCCTGTTTCTAAACATGTTATTGTTTGGATTCTTCACCTCTTGAAAAAAAAATGATTCTTTGTCTTAGTTATTTTACCTGTATATGTCTTCTCAATACTTAATTCCCTCATCTATCTCTCCTATGAACTCCCTAGTCTCACTCTAGAACCCGTATGTCATATTCCTCACCTCGAATATAGCCATTACACATTATCAAAATCCCTTTTCCAAAATGTATTCGGTAACTAATATTTAATATGAGTGGTTATAAGTTCAATATGGCCATCAAGGTTAAAGAATAAATTCAATTTCAAATTAAATTAACGTATGATATATTCCACATGCCAAATCAAAATCTTTTCCACAAGCCAATTCAAGACTTTATTTCGTAATGTGATGGTGATGTGAACTTCGAAGGTGGTTTAAATGAGGAAGTGTAACCAATATGGTGTTGGAAGATTTTTTTAATGAGTTTTGAAGTGTTGTAACCAATATGGTGTTGGCACGTGTTAAAGGGTAGTTCCCAGTTACGGGATGTTGAGATCGAATCAACACACGTATAATCAATGATAGCTATCAGATAAAAAGATGGCTGGATTGAACACGTAGATCGCTGGATTGGACGCATTAGCTTGTTGCTCCGAGGTGTCCAAGAAGCTGGGATTCTTCCACAAGTCAAGGACAGGATGACACAAAATAAAAGAGAAATCAACCAATTTCACTAAATCTAGGCTAGAATATGTGTTAATAGCTTTGAAATGAGTTATAGATCTTCCAAGAAGTTTGTTAGAGAACATAGCCTCCAAAAGAAATTATATCGCTCATTTCCTTAGGTAACAGAGGACTTGCCACCATCTCAACTAGAATATATACTTCCTTTCATCGACAAAGATAGAATATATACTTCCTTTCACCGACAAAGATAATGAAGGTGAAAGGCTTATTAGTGTGGAAACCGAATGACAGAGTGAACTCGAATCTGCAATAAAAAAGTTTGGTAGAGGAAAAATATTGGAATAACTTAAAGTTGTAGACAGAGGATAAAGAAGAATCGATTACATGGGCAAGTTTTGAAGCTAGACAATGAAGACTTGCATGTTGGTGAAGGCATAAATGCACTGAAACAGGCTCAACAAAGGGAATTCATAGAAAATAATGGCACAGTCTAATGTTCATTTTTTCGAGATGTACAAATAGGCCACAATTTGATGTTAACATTATGGGTCTCAGTGGTTCCAATTTGAAGTACATACTAACTGAGGTGTTAGAGCTTGAAAGAGTTATGTGCATGTTGGACATAACTCACAACAAACTTGTTGACATTCCTTTGTAGATTGAAGGCCTCAAAGATTTTCTCCTAGAAGAACAAGTCAAAAAATTGAAGAGTAAGTTGGAATGTCAGTGGGAAATACTAAAATTGACGGATAATGTAGATGGTTTGGAGAATCAAACAAAGGAACTCAAAATCACTAAGAATCGGTTCATTAGAAATTTTGTTGAGTTCAGGAAACGCTTAAGAGAGAAAATCGATACAATTATTTAGACTAGGGTGAGATCAGTTTCTAGAGCATTCAAATGAAAGAGAGTACTTGAGCAAGGGATTGAATTTTGAAAGGGGGCCGATAGATCTTAAAGGTCTTAGAACATAGGTAATCTATTCTTTCATCGAGTTTGTAGTGATAAATTTTTCTAAGAACCATGTTGAAATTTCAAAGTTGTTTGGAAATGGTTGGAGAAAAGTTGCACTATTTTTGTGTTTCTAGTGTTGAAAATAATGTTGTCCTTGCTGGAAAAAGGTTATGCTCTTTTTATATTACAAAAAACATTGTTTCCCTCCCTAGTAATGTGGAGGATACAAGCAAATTGAAATTGGAAAATGTTTCCAGATTGCTCTATGAATATTGTTTGGATGTTGAGAAAAGGAGAGATAATTGGAGCTTTGTAGAAAAACATTTATATAGAACCTTCTATTTGATGGTGTGGTTAATCATTGGACTGAAAGGAGTTGCAACATTGTGCTTCATGATGTGGCTAAAGGTGAAGTTCTTCCATTAGGTGGCCAACAATTTGCTTCTGCAATAGATTGAACAAGTTAGCATGGAATTCAACAAGATATAACTGGGTGTTTGAAAACAAAATTTGCTTATGAAGTTAAAGTAATGATTCATATCTTTTGCAACATTGCATTTGCAGAGGTATTAGTCATTGTATGGACTCAAACTATCGACCTAAGTGAACAATATATCACTATGGGAAAAGTGCAAGCATCTTCAAAGGAATGGGTGCTATTGTAGGAAAAGATCCTTCTGAACCCTGAACTCGCCAAAGCAATAGTGTGTTTAATATTGTGATTTAGAGTCACCTATGCAATGACTACTTTGATGACGCTTGAGAACAATTGCAAATAATTACTTAAAGCACTCATTAAGATTTTTAACTATTATATATGATGCTTGGGAACACTAGCAAATAATTGTTCAAAGCACTCACCGAGCGTTATAACCATTATATAATTTGTTCAATGAAATGTTGATCCTTATTACATTGGCTCTCATGGCATCCTATGGTAGACAATTGTGTTTTTAGTGAATATTTCTCATGCCCTCACATAATACCCTACATAGACATTTCCAAATCCAAAATTTGATTTAGTTTTTTTACAATAACGAAAAACTTCTTTGCAAAAGATAAAGGACCAATAATTTTAAAAAAATGTTAAAAAAAAATGAAACTTATATGCACCTATACGAATCAAAACAATGAAATTTTATAGTGTAAAGGAACATGCCATGTAGTACTAAATGTCAAATAATGTGTCTCACATGTCTATAATATCAACATGGCATTTTCATTGTGATAGGGTAGTCACAATGAAACTAAAATACAAAGGTCAATAAAAACCTTATGAAACATGACTAACGCTAAAAGTAATAAACTTTTATCAAGTATTGAACACAATAATAATTAATATTGTTAATAAATTGCACTCCCCACAACTATGTTTCATGAATACCATGTCAAAATGAAACGTTCTAGCATAAATTTATATCCTTACAACAAGATTCTTGAATAATCTTGAATTCCAAAATTTCGAGATGAAAGACATTATTTTAGTCCTTGGTGTGATTTTACTTTTAAAAATGGTTCTCTTGCCTAAGAGTGGTAACTACAATAGTTAAATGCCCAAGCTCCAATGTTCTTCCCTACAAAATTACACAATTAATAGAATAAAACAAGTGTTTATAAGTGCACCTAAGCTATTGTGAATTCCACCATATGTTGAGAAACATGTACAATTATTACCCATAAAAATCTCATTTGGATTGGACAAGAACACTCTCATTTTTTGGAAAAATAACTGTCAAATCTTACTCATCATTAAAAATTCTAAATTTTAAAAAGCCCTTTTGTTTGAAGATGTCAACTTTACAATGACTTCCATTCTGTGAAAGAATTGAAAGGACTAAATATTTTTGTATTTAGGAGCTCGTCAGCCCAAATTTTTTGGCAAACTTCTTTCTTTGGAGGTGTTTAAATTAGTAGGGTTTTATTAATTAGAGTAATTGTATATTGGTTTCAGTTACGTAGTAACATTAATAGACTTGAAAAGTTAAACATGTCCATAGGCAAGAGATTATCAAGGTTATCTAAAATATTTGGAAAACTTAGCAACTTAAAAGTATTCAACCTATTTGAATGCAAGGGGGTTTGGTATATCTCCTTGAAGGTTTTGGAAAGTTTAAAGGGTTTGGTATATCTCCTTGAAGGTTTTGGAAAGTTCAAGTGTTTGGAAGAGCAAGATCCATTGTCTTCAATATAAATAGTATTGAACGTCTAACAATGTGAGAGGTTGGATAGTATATGGATGGAGTTTGTAGGCAATATAATTTTTAGAGTTGTTTGGCATTGAAGGGAGTGGAATAATGATCCAATGATGAATATAATCAAAAGGCAGTAAATAATTGACACAATAGCCTCTATTAATCATTGAGAGGTTGGCATTTTTGTGTCAAGATTTCAATGTTCTTGGCAATAGTGAAGGATATTCATTTTTCTTGTGCAATGCGGGTGGTAAGGCTTATTCTTTCCTTATTTAAAAAAAGTTCACTTTACTTTATACACCACCTCAAATACAAGAATCTTGTCGGTATGTTTAATTGAATCCTTGATCTTGTATTATTATTATTTCTTTATTTTATTACGATGTCAAGATCTCACCAAAACAAACCATGGAATTTTTCTTGGGTGGCGGCATTTGTTGTATTTTCTAATATCAAATATTTTCCATTTAAAGAGATATATGGAGACCTACTATTTTCTATTTTGACATCGTCATTGTTGGAGCAATCATATGGGGCATTCAAATATTACTTGCTTCAGTTGTTCTCAAACATACTTGTGTATGTGCATGTTTTTATCAAGATCATAACATTTCAATGCAATGGTATGAATGGATTTTGATCGGATTTGCAAAATATTAGAGAATAACCATTTAACCAGACCCACACCTCCAATTTTGTCTGAGATCCACACTTGAAGACACTATAAGTTAGTGAGTTCTCAATAATTGCGTGTTTGTTTATGTCTAGAAGAGGAGGTTTCACAAATTATTGTCCATTAATGATTGAAACCTGTGAATCACCATTACTGTGGATAGAAATTCTTTAAAACATATATATCAAGACCATAAGAGATTATTTTCTACATTACTTTCGGTTTGATTCTCTTTTTTTTAAGTCTGGTTGCCCATTCTTAGGGGACTGAATTGTTTGCTAGTGCTAGAGAACATGATTTTCGCTTTGTCAATTTATAGGGATTTGGTGCAAAGTCGATTCATGGGAAAGCTCCAAAGGCTTATCCTATTGGAATGAAGTCATTTAGTCTGTATAAGTTGCAAGAGACCATCGATTTACTTGACTTAGATTTTTCTCTATTGAAACTGTTAGACTTACATGAGATTGAATTATGTTGTTTCTAAATGTAGAATTGAATATTTTGGTTTTTTGTTTGCAATTTTTTTCACAACGATTTCTTGCGAGGGAAATTCTTCACAAACATGTCAATTAACATGATTGGGGTAGTAGTAAGTGCCAAATCTTTGGCACATCAATAGTTTGTTTTGATGCAAAGGTTATGAACAATGATATAATGTCAATAATCCCTTACCAAAGCTAGAAAATGCAGAGGCTTATTTCAATGTGTAGATTTCAGCATTTTGGTCTTTTGTTTGCAAATGTTTGTGCAACAATTTCTTATCGGGGAAACCCGTGGAGACGTGCCAATTAGTAGAAATGTGATACTTGAAAGTGCGAACTATTTGCAATGTCCATAGTTTATTTTGAGGCAATGGTTCTTAAGGTCCAATATAATGTCCAAATTGCCTTACCAAACATGCAAAACACAGAGGCAAAAACTTGCAAGGATGCTGGGAGCCTAAAAGAATTGCCAAAATTGGTGTCACCGTGATAGAGAAATTAGATGTCAATGAATTTAATAGCATGAAGTAGTTCCTATAGGGTTTTAGGAATTTATCTCTCTTAAAAGGAGTTTCATTTAAGTGTCGCATTTTACAAAAGCATCCAAGCAATTTTGAGATGCTTACAAACTTGGAAGTTTTACATTACATCATGTGTGCCAATTAGTAGAATTATGGTATTTGTAAGTCCCAACTATTTGGAACATCCATAGTGTGTTTTAAGGTAATGGTTTTGAAGGTTCATATAATGTCAAAAAATCCTTATCAAAGGTGGTAATTGTAAAGGCTCAACTTAAAATGATGTGGGGGGATAAAAGAATAGCCATAATCGCTAGAGTTACGATATTTAGAGAAGTTAGATTTGAGTAATTTTAGCAGCATGAAGCAATTCATAGAAAGGTTTTGAGAATTAGTGCTCTTAAAAGCCATAACAATAAGTGTTGCAGTTTACAACAACTTCCAATCAGTTTTGAGAAGCTTGAAACATTGCACAATTTTCATTATACCATCACCGCAATTTGCTTTGGCTACCTAAAAGATTTGGAAACTTCACATCCTTAACTAATCTAGATCTACAAATGTGCAAGCATATAAGTAGTCTTCCCAACATGTTTGGATAGTTAACATACTTTCTAGTTCAAATATCATTTAAACACTTGAAGGTTTGTCAGGGCTACTGGATTTTGCAATCTCAAAAGGATAGAACTATTTGTGTTAAACAAATTTTATAGCTTAAAGACACGTCCTAGTTGGTTCTAATAATTTACATGTTTACAAGAGTTGGATTTGTCTAATTATGTGACAATGCCATGCATTTCTATAGGATTGAACTAATGTGTCTTTTTGACATGAACCATTGCACCTCTTCATTTAACTAACTAATCTTGATTCGAACTTTGTCCTCATGAGTTGATCATAGATATGGATGAACTCATTATATCATTCTCATGCTTCTAATGCATCCTCTGTTCACCAACAGATCATATTCGAGCTTTTATCGGCTCTATGTATTGTTATGGTGTTAATCTCTGTCGAATTACTCTACAAACCTTAAGCTTACTATATGCCTGTCGCTGGAACCACATATTTCTTGCTTTGTAATTCTTCTCCTTTTTTTTCTTTTATCCCCCATATTTCCAATGCTGAGACTGTGTTCTTCGGGCTTCAGCGCTCTGAAAATTTCGTTCTTCTTTTCACCAAATTTTTGTTATCGCCAAAGTGATATCTTTCGAATTGTTACATCTCGAGCAACTTCGATTCATGGTGTTTAATCCTCATCATTGATCACGTTTTCAGATCAATGGTTCGATCGTTATTTAAAGGACTCAATTCTCACAATTTTCTTATCCTTATCCAATGGATGGGATTCAATCGTGAGATGGACGACTATAGTCTCCTCTGGTACTTTGCAGCTTCGAGAGTTTTTCTCTTTTATAACCTTCCAACTCTCCTGGACTAAATTTCACTAAAGTGTGTATAGTCTAGATGTTTTCCATGTAGCTACACCATCCAACGGTCCAGATCAAAAGCGCGATACCTCCACCAGGTTAATCTTCATGCACGTTACTTTGTGCTTTTGGATCTTGACCGTGGATCTTCCTCCTCGACAAATGGTCAGATCTCATTTCGGGGCTCTGGCACTCCGGGACTTTGGGTAACTCGAACTCTGAAGTAGTTCAATCCTTCTGGATTTTTACCTACTAAATAAGTCACAAGGTTGTGATGACTGCTTGTCGTCAGTTGTTAGTACTCCTTACGCTATCCTTCCACTGTGCTTTGATCACCGGTCGAGAATGCTCCCGAAGTATATCAACGATTAGAATTACTTCGTGATTCATGGTTACTCTATCTTTCCACTATGCTTGATCTAACGATCACAATACATCCTGGAGGATCTTAGATCAATGACCATCGTTAGTTCACGACTTCACCCTTCAGCGCTTCAGGTAGTTGCTGGTAAGAGGAACTAGATATCCCCAAAGGGCATACTCCCGGAGTGATGTAGCTTATTAACGTCACTGTTGATGTGGCACTAGTTGAGAAACTACCACGTGTCACCTTGATTCATGACTTTCGTATACCTAAAGTGCCAACTAGACCTTGACACTTGTCACCATCTAATTGTGCCATGTGTCATATTCTTTTTTTTCAACATGTCTTACTTCGTTACTTCGGTACTTCATGGCTTTGAGAGTTTTGGAATTTTTGTATTATCCTTCGATTATTGCCAAAGTGTCGAATAGATCTACCACTATAGATTCTCAAATGTCTTTATCCTATGGCCTTCATTTAATTTTGAACTCCGGGGTTCAGGAGTTCTTGGTTTATCTTATTTGTTTATCGCCGGAGTAGGTAAAGGATGGATTTGACCGTGCTCTGAAATTTTTTACTCCAGATCAACGGTTGAAGAGATTTCCCAATCCGATGGTTGACGAGAGTTCGTGACTCTCGGGCTTCGGCCTTCCGGTAAACTTACATGTTATAGTCTCTTTTTCGCTGGAGTGGTCAACGTCGGAGTTGAATGTAGTTCATGAATTCGGGACTTCGACCTTCGGGTAATTTTACCTGTTCTAGACTCCTTTTCGCCGGAGTGGTTAGCAATGGAGTTGACCACCTTCTGATCTGACGGTTCAAATTTTCATTCCAGGTCGACGACTAATACTTAACTCTAGATCAAATCTTGATCTAACCATCCAAAGCTCCTTCTTCAAATATGACATTTGAGATTTAATCCTTCCCAACCTATAACTTCACCTTAATCTAACGATCTTGGATTGTCCCGAAATAATAATGAATGGATCCCATGCGTCATCTCTTCTAAGCTTTGATTAACGTTCTTCCTTTTGATCTGTTCGTCGCTATTTCTCTCGAGCTTTTAATAACTGTTTGTGCATTCTTTTATGCATTGATCTTCAATCGCTAAACCTACTGAGCTATGAATTCCTTTTTCTTCGTTACTCCTTCTGTACATGGATTCTCTGCATTATACCTCTCCTGAGATTTAAAATCATAGGATCATTGTTGATCCTATCATGATCCATAGTGATCATAAATTTCTTCTGCCACAAGGTGATATTCTTGTGCCCCAAGGTGATCTTCCTTTTCTTGTGGTTACTATACATGTTGGACTCATGTTTCTATCAATGACAACACACAATCAATAATGCTGACACATCCATGTGCCTATGAAGAAGAGGATGAAGTTGGATCCTTTAGGATAGAAGGGAATATTTGAGGGGTACAACGAGACCTCAAGGGATTATAGGATCTTCATGTCGGTGCAGAGGAATATAGTTATGAGTAGAGATTTTAAGTTTGAGGAGAAATTGGAATCTAGGAATTCTCGGGAATTATCACCAGTGGTAGAGGACGTGGAGCAGGAGGCTCTAAAGAATGAGCAAGGCTCAACAAAATTTAGTTCAGGAAGTCAGACTTTAGGTGGGGAGGAGGATTTATCACCTTCCAGTTATGTCAGGACACCCAAGTGGTTAATGCATACAATAAGGGATGCTCAGGAGAACCTTGAGGCCCATAGGTGCACAGTCAGGGAGAGCATGCCTTCGAGGAAGTTTCCAAACTTCGTGGCGCTAATGAGTAGCATCATTATTTCCAAGTCTTCTAGTGTCTAGGAAGCAAAATACTAGTGGTTTTAGTGGGATGCCATGACGTGGGATGATGTGTAGGACTTTGTGCCAAGATTAGAGAGACAACCAATTCTAGGTGGCATAAGTACTTTCCTCACTAAGAGGGAGTGTTGATGTTTGTAGCATTAGACATGTACTTCCACACAAGCCTAAGTGTCTAGACATGTGGAGGTCATCCAAATCCTTCTACCTTAGTAATTTAATTTAATTTAATTAATTATTAAAGTAAAGTGATTTTATTAATTAGTTGAGTTTAATTTAATGAAATGCTAAAGTTATTTCCATTAGTGAATTTAACGAATCTTAGCCGTTGATCTCAAGTGAGGTGATCCGAGGAAGTTTCCAAACTTCGTGGCGCTAATGAGTAGCATCATTATTTCCAAGTCTTCTAGTGTCTAGGAAGCAAACGACGAGTGGTTTTAGTGGGATTCCATGACATGGGATGATGTGTAGGACTTTGTGCCAAGATCAGAGGGACAACTAGTTCTAGGTGGCATAAGTACTTTCCTCACTAAGAGGGAGTGTTGATGTTTGTCGCATTAAACATGTACTTCCACACAAGCCTAAGTGTCTAGACATGTGGAGGTCGTTCAAATCCTTCTACCTTAGTAATTTACTTTAATTAAATTAATTATTAAAGTAAAGTGATTTTATTAATTAGTTGAGTTTAATTTAATGAAATGCTAAAGTTATTTCCATTAGTGAATTAAACGAATCTTAGCCATTGATCTCAAGTGAGGTGAGATATAATTTCAACCATTAATCTCTTTGGAGATTAAGGTTAGGTCGTTCATCGATATTATAACAACAAGCTAGGTGAAGGGGAGAGACATAAGAAAGAGAACATAGGATCAAAAAAGGACTTTTTCTCATGTGCTTGAGTCATCCACTTGGGAGCAAAGAAGGACTTTTGCTCAAGTGCTTGAGTCATGAAGGAGTATGATTCAAGAGGATTTTGGATAGGTGAATAAGGAATTTCATCTAGAGATCAAGTCCAAAGGAGGAAAGAGGGAAAGAGGAAAACAACAGACATATCTGGGTAGCAGGACAAGCTCAAGACATATCTGGGCAGCATGTAGGAGGGATAGTCATAGGTAGAGATTGTATAGGATTGTGGACAACGTCGTATGTGTGAGCCAATTAGCTCAGGTGTGTACATACATGGGAGACGATTATCTCAAGCACATACATTCATGCGAGACAGTTATCTCAAGTGCATACATACATGCAAGACAAGTGCTTAGGGTGTGTACATACACATTGAGTAGGAGGTGAAGGAAACAAACAAATTTGTACAAGCCGTATCTACATGGTTGTACAGGGGCAGTCTGCAGCATTGGATTTTTGTATCTTTTTTTGTACTTGTATTTTTATTTAGTGGGCCATTTTCCCATTTTGGGAGCCCCTTGTAAGCTTGGAAGTTATTTGAATGAAAAGTTGATTTAAAGGGGGGATTTTTGTGTGTGTTGTGTGAAGTTTGGTTTCCATATTTTTGCTTTCATTGTTTTATTCGCAACAAGTATATTTTATTCTATGTACTATAATTTGGTTGCAAGAAAGGAAATACATAAGGTAGTAAAGTATCTTGGTGCTGGGAACAAAGATTTTAACAGCTCAAGAGGGTGAAGAAGTGCAATTCAAACTAGAGAAATGAACCACATAGAATCAATCATCACCTTTGGGTCTTGCAACCAGATTGCTCCCACTTTTTCCTTTAGTCATTGATTATTGGTGATTGAATGGTGAAGAGATATGGAAGAGTATTAAAAAAAATGATGTCCTTGCATGATATGATTGCAGGTGTATGTATATTTTCTATCTATACTCACTCTCAAAGATCATATAGGTAACTATTGACTACAATTAGGGAAGACATTCTCTATCATTAACATCTATGGCCCTTATGAGGACCAAAGGGTATGTTGTCTCTTTTTCAATTTGGGGATTGTCGAAGAGGAAAATATTATTATTAGGGTGAATCTCAATCTTAACACTAAATTAGCAAAGGTTTGGGGGAACAATGCTAGCGAAAACCTAGTGGAAAAATATTTCATTCACAAGTTTGAAGAGGCAGGCCTATGTGATGTAGCATCACTTAAACTACTACGTACATGAGGGAATTATAGAGTAGGGGTTGATGGTGTCTCTAGGAGTTTGGTTATTCTTTTGGGGGTGGAAATGTCTTTGGTGGAAGTTTATGGGATAAGAACATGGGTGAAAGTGGATGACTCATCTAATAATCCTCTTGTCTTACTGCAAACTGAAAGAGATGAGAATAAGTCTCTAGGAATTTCAAATTCAATCCAAAATCGTTGGAAGATGAGGAGTGCACTGTTAGGACCCTAAAATGCCCTTTTTCACTACACCTTTTGATCATTTAACCCTCTCATTTCCTAAGCTAAATGACTACTATAATGAGCACTAAGACCCTTTTTCCCAAGGTATGAACTATTCATCCTGCTTTTATGTTTTCATTTACTTAGCATGTTTGATTGATAACGATCACATATTTTACCCATGAAATAATTCAACTAATGATCAAAATGATAGAACAAACCACTTCGAGAATCGGGTAGCTGCTGTCACAGCTATGCGCAATTCCTGGAAGCTGTTACAGGACTTCTACAACAAACGACCATCAATCCTGGAAGCTGTTACACATCTACTACGTCAGAAGCCTGTTAATCTCGGAAGCTGTTACAATAGACGCCACCAGTCCTAGTGTGATACTATTGCTGCAACACCTGTTTTTTTGGAATGCTGGCTCACGATGTTGATGAAGGAGAATTCAATATTTGATATTTACGATATCTAACAAACAGCCTGAGAATCGAGGATTCTTAGGACTGCTCTGTTTCTGAACACTGATTGACTCTGACTTTAAATAGCAGAGATTTTGTAATGTAAAGGTTATTAGTCTTTTGGCTTGAACTGAAGAAAGGAACGATTATTGTACTCAAACATCTTTTTGGCAATTGAATGAAGAACTGGATTGAATTTCTTTAGCATATTGTGATCTATCTCTTTGAGTGGATTCGGTGAGAAGGAAAGGGCCCACCTTCTTCACTGAATCCCCTCTATTTCGAATTCTAGATTTAGTTGTTTTCATTGCAATTGGTTTAACTGTTAGATGTTTCTGAATGCAACTGTTGTTACAGTTTAGTCCCTTCTTGGTAAATGCACATAAACTTGTCTCGTGAGAATTAGAAGTCAGTTGCTGAACATGGCTGGAGAACTGCTTTTCCTTTTTCTGCATTAGGTTAAAAGTTTGTTTTGGAGAATTAAAAGTGTGAAGTAGCTTCTTGCAATAATTAGAATAGAATTTCTTCCTGCAAAAGTAAATTAGAAAGTTATATTAAGGTAGGCAATTCATGGTTTTTGTAGATTCATCAGTTTAGATTACAATTATGATTTTAAGTCTGTAGCACTCCAGCTGTATCAGCACAATTGTGTCAGCAATATTGTTTGTTTGTTTTTGTTAGAAGAACTTCCCTACTACAATTAGATTAGAGATGCTTCCATAATCTAGCATAGACTGTGCAGAATTATCTTGAATTAACAGATTTCCCTGGGTTGAGAATTTATATTGAACACTTTGATTTTCCATTTAATTAGACAATTAAAGTGCCCAACATTTTGGCGTCGTTGCCAGGGAAGATAATTGTATATTTTGGTAAGAACACTAGTTTTTTTTAGGAATGAATAGTCTGCATGAATCACCAAACGCGAGAACGAACCCCCCTAAATACTAACATTGCAGGCCCCAGAGGACATGGAGGAAGAAATCCTAACATACTGGGAAGACAAAAAATTGTTGAAGAGATTATAGCCAGAGAATATTCTTCTTCAGGATCCATTTTTCGCCCTGTCAATCCTCCAAGAGGACGTGATCCACAGTCAGTAGAAACACCCCCTCTTGAAACATCGTTCTCATCAAGGGCTGAAGTTGAAGTTGTAGTTGAAAGCGAAGTTGAAGATTTGTCACCAACAAATCAGCAAGCAACACTGGAGAACATTGAAGATCAAGGCAATATAGCCTCAAACCGAGAAAACCTAGAAGAAACTGTTTATCATATCAACGGTTGGATAGTCACTAAGGAAGAGTGGGACATTGTTCATATTGAGTGGAACCAGAGAGCACATATGGAGAATCAAGGGGATAACAGAGAAGAGCTCTACCAAGAGAATCCACAGAACAACGAGGATCAGGTAAACAATGAAAACACTATCTCTACCCTGGTTTATCCTATTTCTGATGTTCCCACACGAGGGATGGTGTTGAGTACATTTTTATGCTTCCTTTTTGCTCCATAAACCACACTTTTGCCTCTATATCCATCCATTTTGCCTTCATTTCATTCCATATTTTCCATGAAACAGCTTATGCAAGGTATATTTATCATTCTTTATCTTAAGAATTGAGTTTTCTAAATTTTGGCATTAAAATTGAAAATTTATCAGAAATTACAGGATTTGACTAAATCCTGTAATAGCTCCCAGGTTCATGTACTTGCAGGACACCTGGGAGAGATCTAATACTTGGGTCATGTTCCCTGATGTACACGGATGGATAATGAGCTATCAACTTCGAAATCTGAGCCTTCCAGATGTCCGGTCAACGCTGGTCAAACAGGGCCACTTCAGCAGAAAGTACCCTGTTTTAGCCTTAAATCATGGACAGTTTTGGATTTTCATGGGATTTGGCCATATAATGTGGATTTGAAGGAGGCATTCGACCCTCCTAGGATATATTATGGATCTAATCATGATATTTAGGAGACTTATTAGCATTTTCAGTTTTTGAACTCTTGTATAAATACTCTTAAGCATAAACTAGTATGACAATCTTGATGTGAATGAAGAAACTTTGGAATTTGCACTCTTAAAGATTAGTTCTATGTTTTGTTCATGTTAATGCCTATGATATGATGATTTGAACGTTGTTGGAGCTCTTTTCTTAGCTGAAACAACTCAAGTGTATCAGTGAAGCATTGGAGGGCCCCCTTTGCCAAACTAGTACACTCTTTCTTTATGTTCTTTTCAAGTAATCTTTGATTTTGTTGTAGATGAGTTTTAATCATATCTTGCTGTAGTTAGATGAATTCCATAGCTAAATCATATGCTTAATGTTTCAAAGCCTTACTCATATTGTGAATGATTTCTTGAATAAGAATTCAATGTGTAGTTTGCCTTTAAGCATTAAGATAGTCATGAATGCTTTTTGAGTTATCGAAGCTTCCAGTACCTTTGATTTAATTTGATGATAGTTGCCAATGAATGAATGAAAGAAGACAATGAATGCATCTCTTGAATAAGAGTTTTGTCCTTCTAGCATTTGATAAATCTTAGAACTAGTTCAAACATCTCTTGAATGCTTACTATTGATACTCTTTAGAAAAA
>ML785202.1:251175-309895 GCA_009831015.1 Picea engelmannii | reverse complement strand
CCACAAGCAAATGGACAGGTGGAATCTACTAACAAAACTTTAGAAGCAATCATGACCAAGACAGTCCAAACACATAGAAAAGATTGGTCAGACAAGCTTCAAGAAGCATTATGGGCATACAGAATCACCTATAAAAACAATATCGGGTTCACTCCTTATCAGTTGGTCTATGGTAAGCAAGTTTTGTTACCTATAGAATTTCAAATTCATACTTTTAAACTAGAAGCTGATTTAGGAATAGATCTTTCTGAAGCACAAAAAGAGAGGATCATGCAATTAAATCAATTGGATGAGATGAGACAGGCAGCAGTTGAACACAACACTTTGATACAACAGAAAAGGGCACATTGGCATGACAAGTACATCAAGAGGAAACAATTCAAAGAAGGAGACTGGGCTTTGTTATTCGATTCAAAATTCAAAGATTTCAAAGCTAAATTTACAACTCATTGGCTTGGTCCATATGAGATTGCAGAAGTATATGACAATGGATCAGTCAAACTACAAACAATAGACAATGAGGCAAGCTCATTCATAGTCAATGGACATAGGCTAAAGCTCTACAATAAGCCTGTAAACAAGGAAGACTTTCTGGAGCAGATATCTCAACAGAATGAGATGGAAGTGTTGAAGAGACAGAAGCAGGTCTCTCCTTCACACTCTCCTTAAAAAAAAATTTAAAAATATATAATATATATATATATATATAAAAAAAAGGAAGAAAAAAAAAGGAGTTTAGTTGTGAAAATCCAGGAAACTGACATAATATAAACTCGAATTTTGATTGGAAAACCAAGTAACATTGGCCAACCAAAATTATTCAAAAAAATAATAATAAATGTATAATAATTTTCATCATTAACTTCTAGTTTCATTTTTTTCAAAAGTTCCACAAGCATTTATCTCTGAGACTTGAGGACAAGTCAATAAATAAGGCTGAGGGGGATAAGGTATATATTTTGAAAACCTTTCAAGCCTTCTACAGATGACAGCATGCATTCAAAAAAAAAAAAGGGACCTAAAAGTATCCATTCAATTAGCAGAGGGACCTGAGGAAGATATCCATTCCATTTAGCAGAGGGACCTGAGAAAAATATCCATTCCATTCAGCAGAGGGACCTGAGGAAAATATCAATTTCAATCAGCAAGAGACCTGAGAATAAAATCAATTCCAATCAACAGAGGGACCTGAGATACTAAGCAAAAGAAATACAAGAGAAAATTGAAGACCTATAGCAACATTCCATCCAGCTCCAGTCTAGCAAAACACAATAAGCAAACAAGTTAGTATATATTTTCCTTTTTAATGCTTTAAATTTGAGAAATTCTTCCTAAGCTAAGAAATGATAAAATATCCTATCTTTCCTTTCCCCTACATCATCTTTTCATCACTCCATTTTCATCCTCAAAAGCATTAAAAATGATACTTAAAAGAACCACTTTTGGTTTTCAAAGGAGTTATAAGGAGGGATCGAGTTTCAAATACAAAACACATTGTTGTTTTGAACTGTCAAATGCTTTGTTTTCTGAAGACATAAGTTGCATACACAGACTGAAGTATTGTTGCATAGATTAAAAGTGGGTTGCATATACATTTAAAAGGGGTCATAAGAAGAAAGGGTTCATGCTTGATGAAGAAGTTGGAAACGAATTAGGGAGTTATAAGACAAGAGAACACATTTAAAAAAAAAGAGAAACCATATCTAATGATGATTGCAATAAGGAGAGAAGTACGAGGGTACAAATATAGCAGCACCTTCAACTATGATCGTTGTACCCATTTAAAAAAAATAAAAGACCCTTGTTTAAGTCTCCTCCAACGTTTCTTTCTCCATAAAAGTAAACGACTCAAGCGAATTTTATATTAGTTGTGTCTCACTTGCACGTTGTGTTTCACTTGCACGCTCCCAGACTCGAACCGCCGACGCACCTCTGCATACACTTACCTCCATTGCACACTCTGTTCACCACGCCTACGCATCCCAAATCCCTACGCTCTAGCACATTTGTTACTCCTACGCATCCCAAATCCCTACGCTCTAGCACATTGTCCCTCCTATGCATCCCAAATCCGAAATTCTCTGATAAAAAAATGAATTGTATGTTGACAATTTCACTGTCAACATACAACATTTCATTTTGTGGAAGAAATGTCAGGGTTGAAAAAAGATATGTGGTAAAACAAAGGCAGAGGACGTATCCAAATAGGAGTCGGCCACTGAAGGTAAGCCCGAACTCAAATTAAACAGCCAAGTATAAATTCAACATCTTGTGGTGTATTTTTAAAACAAGACAGTTCATTTCTAAACAGAGGCCGACTGAAAGAAGGGAAATTGAGCCAGAATTCAACAAGAAGCCTGAGAAATTTTCGAAATTACCAGGTATGCCCTTGTATAAAAAAATTTATGAATAGAGAACAGCTTAGGAATTTAAAAAAAAATAAAAATAAGAGATTTCCTTTGCTTATTTAACAGAAAATCTTTTTGAAGACCATACACAGAACTAAATCCACACAGAGTCTGAAAGTTTAAGAAATTTTGGTCAAAAGAATTGCAGGGTTGAAACTTTTAGACCTCCCTTCTATAAACAGTGGAAATATTTTAGGTCTTGGAAGTATGGTATCCAGATATGAACCAGGGAAGCTTGTTATATCAGAAATACACAGGGATTGTATACAAATTTTGGAGCAAAAACAATGGATAGGTTTCTTTGAAAAATTTGATGGATTTTGTGAAGGAGTTGCCTGAGAATTTGCCCACTCATTTGATGGGGAAATGGCTACTATTGGAAACCTTACCATTAGGATCACTGAATATAGTATTGCACATGTCACTGGACTTCCTCAAATAGAAGAGAGATATTTCAAAACCAAGCATTTCAAAGATAAATCATGGACACCTTTTATTTTCAGGTCAAGGGTAGCAGCAGTAAATTGGAAGAAGGGGATTCCAAGAAGTTGGTTAATTCATCCTTGGGATGAATTAGCATACCTCATACAAAAATTCATAACTTGTGAGGGAAGGTTTAGCATCATCTACCTATATCATATTAAATTGCTACAACACTTAAAAGGTGACTGTGAAATTAATATGCCTTATTTTCTCTTACAAAGCCTTTCTAAAATGGCCAAGGCTGTCCAGAAACAGGGAAGGAACACAGAGAAGAGTTTATATCACTATGGTTTTATTAAAATAATCATTATATATGAACTATAGAAGAAAATTTTGACTTGGCAACAGTTCATCATTGAAAATGGTTTTGAAACAATAAAGGAGGAAGAAGAAGAGAAGCAAATTTTAGTTGTGACTGATGATGAAGAAGAAGTACAACATCCCAGGGCAACAAGCTCAAAACCGCCTATGGGGAGAAGAACAAGAAGTATGGTAATAAAGGAGAAAGAACTTAAGGAAAAAGACAAGATTTTTACCTCATATGAAAGGAAATCAAGAAAACGCCAACAAGTTCAAAAGGGTCAAATACAAGAAAATGATGATGAAGCTCAACAAGCACAATATGCACATATTCAGACTCTAGAGGCACAATCATTGGGAGATGATGGTTTTGAGGAACATGAAACTTCTACCTATGAACAAATGAGAGTAGATGTGGAACAATTAATCAGGGACATGAAAGAAGAACCTCAAATGGAAGAAGTGGATGGTACATCCACATCTGAACTTGATAGGAAAAATAAGAAAATAAGGAAAATGAAGAGAAAAATCAAAGAAATTGAAGTCTTAGAAAGATACATAAAAACAGAGAATGAAATGCTAAGAACTCAAAGCCACAAAACACAAGAGGAGAATAAAAATTTGAAGAAGAAAAACAAGAAGCTTCAAAAACAAAAGAAGTTAATCTCCAAACAAGCCTATAATTGGTTCCAACAGAAAAAGGCATATAAAGAGAAGTATTAAAGAATGAAATCACTTCATACAGCCCAGGTGAATGTGGAAACATTATTGCAGGCATAAGAGGTAGCAGAGGATCAGTGACAGAGGTTCAGGGACATTTTTGTGCATGAGGACATGCAAGGACTTCCTCTTGGGGGAGATGTTGAGTACATTTTTATGCTTCCTTTTTGCTCCATAAACCACACTTTTGCCTCTATATCCATCCATTTTGCCTTCATTTCATTCCATATTTTCCATGAAACAACTTATGCAAGGTATATTTATCATTCTTTATCTTAAGAATTGAGTTTTCTAAATTTTGGCATTAAAATTGAAAATTTATCAGAAATTACAGGATTTGACTAAATCCCGTAATAGCTCCGAGGTTCGTGTACTTGCAGGACACCTGGGTGATATCTAAGACTTGGGTCGTGTTCCCTGATGTACAAGGATGGATAATGAGCTATCAGCTTCGAAATCTGAGCCTTCCAGATGTCCGATCAACGCTGGTCAAACAGGGCCACTTCAGCAGAAAGTACCCTGTTTTAGCCTTAAATCATGGACAGTTTTGGATTTTCGTGGGATTTGGCCATATATTGTGGATCTGAAGGAGGCATTCGACCCTCATAGAATATTTTATGGATCTAATCATGATATTTAGGAGACTTATTAGCATTTTCAGTTTTTGAACTCTTGTATAAATACTCTTAGGCATAAACTAGTATGACAATCTTGATGTGAATGAAGAAACTTTGGAATTTGCACTCTTGAAGATTAGTTATGTGTTTTTTTCCTGTTAATGCCTATGATATGATGATTTGAACACTGCTGGAGCTCTTTTCTTAGTTGAGACAACTCAAGTGTACCAGTGAAGCATTGGAGGGCTCCCTTTGCCAAACTAGTACACTCTTTCTTTATGTTATTTTCAAGTAATCTTTGATTTTGTTGTAGATGAGTTTTATTCATATCTTGTTGTAGTTAGATGAATTCCATAGATAAATCATATGCTTAATGTTTCAAATCCTTACTCATATTGTGAATGATTTCTTGAATAAGAATTCAATGTGTAGTTTGCCTTTAAGCATTAAGATAGTCATGAATGCTTTTTGAGTTATCTAAGCTTCCAGTACCTTTGATTTAATTTGATGATAGTTGCCAATGAATGAATGAAAGAAGACAATGAATGCATCTCTTGAATAAGAGTTTTGTCCTTCTAGCATTTGATAAATCTTAGAACTAGTTCGAACATCTCTTGAATGCTTACTATTGATACTCTTTAGAAAAACAAGTGTTGATTACTGTTATGAGATCTATGAATAGGACTTATGAACAGAAGCTTAGCATCTCTTCCATATTCATCCCTTAGAATAGGTTTTGGTTTATCTCCATTAAAGATAAAAGCTATCTCTAAATCCATATACTTTGGATGTGCCTCTAAGTCTTACAAACACCAGATTGACAATCATTTGTACTCTAATTTACATCAGTAGATTGGAGCTAACAGATGGCTCCTATGAAAAACATACTTCTCTCGGCTCTCCCAAATTTTCATGGATTATCTACTGAAGATCCAGATGAGTTTCTGTTTGAATTTAACATTTTGTGTAGAAGCTATGACTACACTACCACTACACAGAAGCTCAAACTGTTTCCAGCCACATTAAAAGGAAATGCGCTAAGATGGTTCATGAGCCTTGGAGGGGAAAACATTTCAACATGGATGCAAATGAGGCAGCTTTTCCTGCACAAATACCAAGACTACTGTCAAACAAAGGAATGCAGAGAGGAGTTGTTCAAAATGTCACAGAAGGAGGACGAGACCCTTGAAGACTTTGTGGAGCGACTCCAATACAATCTACAATGATCTGGCCATTCGGATGTGAGTAAGGACATTCTGAAAACCATTTTGATAAAAGGAGTTAGAGAAGATTGCTTATATATGCTGAATATGCTTGGTAAAGGAGATATATCTAAGGAATCCTATGAGGACATTGTAGACCTCTGCAAAAGATGTTCTAGAGGATCTACAAGGAATAAGTCAGCTACCAAGGATACTACTTTTTCAAGGGTACATAAATCAACAAATGGAGGAGAAACAAGAGCAGAAATAGATAATCTGTTAGAAAGTTTCAAAACAGAGATGATTAACTCTTTTGCCTCACAAATGGATACTTTGTAGGTCAAACAGAAACAAGTAGAACCAGAGCAAGTATTATGCATTTTCTGTCCAAAATGCAGGAAGAAACACCCACCAAGGGAGTGCCCACTAAACAGTGTCCAGGTATGCCTTATTTGTGAATTAGACCATCCTATTGACTAATGTCCTTCTCTACCAGGGGTAAAACCATCAATGAAGGCAACTAATGAGGAAGCAGAGGCTGTCTATCTGATCACACAAAGAAGACAATGGCAACCAAGAGGTCAAGGTATGAATTCTCAATTCTCTCCTCCAACATTTAATTATTGGAACAATCAGCTACCATATGGCCAGTCAAATGCTCCCCCTTAAAATCAAATGCCACCCTCTTATCAGGATCCCAATGCATGGTTACCTATGCCCCAACAACCAAATCACTATGGGCAATGGAACCCATATGGGAGAGGTCCTCAACAACAACTCAGTTATCCAAGCCAACACTAACCAAACTTCTTTCAACAACAGTTCCAACCTCCATACCAGCAGCAACAATTGCAATTGCCTCCCAATAACTCACCAAACAATCCTCCCTTACGACCTCAGATGCCTGTGCAACCTAACCCAAACCCAAATAATAAGGCCGTTCAGAACATAGACATACTTAATGTGCCAGCCTTATCTATTACTCCTATGCCTTGTGATGAAATACACTTAAGATCAGGGAGAATAGTTGAGCCAATAGTTGAAGATGCTCCATCTTCAGAATCATATAAAGAATCAGGGGAGAGACCATCTACTAAAACAGAAGAAATTGACCAACCTATTCTAGAATTAGTAGACCCACCATTCCCTAAAGACTGAAAATTTCCAAGCCTGTGGAGTTACCATCTTTCAATCTCCTTGGAGAATTGCAAAATCTGCACGTTAATATTCCACTACTGCAAGCAATAAGGGATGTCCCTATTTATGCCAAGACCGTGCGGGATCTCTGTATCAGGAAACCTGGACGAAAACCTAAAGATCCCCTCACAGTGCATGTAGTGGGGGATTTGTCTGATCTAATGCTAGGGAAAACTCCACCTATTAAATATGGTGACCCAAGAAAACCGATTGTCACAATTAAAATCGAACAAACATCTATTCAACATGTACTAGTTGATTTAGGGGCAAAAATTAACATCATGCCAATAGAAACTACGCAGTTGCTGCAACTCGAAACAAAAATCCGACCTACTCCTACTGTTCTAGAATTAGTTGATCGCTCTACCATCAAACCAGAAGGAGTAATCGATGACTTAGTTATTTCAATAGACTCATGGGAGTATCTTGTTGATTTTGTCGTGTTGCAGCCCAAATCCAGTTTGGGAGGCCATCCTCTAATTCTGGGACGACCATGGTTAGACACAACTGACGCCTTCATAGGTTGTCGATCTGGTTCTATGACCATCTTTGATGGTTATGATAAAAAAAAACTTACCCTGTATCCTCATGCTACACCCAGTGCAGAACCTGAAAACTCTCTATGGATGGACACTGAGGCTGAAAGTGCTCTGCCTGTGCTAACTATAGGAAAGGCCCTGAGTTTCAAGGACGAGACAGAGGATGAGTTAATCAACTATTTTATTTGTGACTCCTCTGCTGTTACACAACACATGCACCACCAATTGATCAACGTCTTTGACCCTATGGCCCCGGAAGAAATGAACTCGGAAACTGTTGACAATCAAAGTGATTCAGCTGTAACAACAGTCACTGTAACAAAAAATGCTATAACAACAGATGATGAACAGTAACAACTGAATTTTTTCCAAAATCAGTTCCAAGAGCGTCACTGTGGAAATCAAACCTGGAAAAACATTGAACATCAATCCCGATCTCTCCAGCGCTGAAACTCGCTGACTGGTGAATTTACTGATTGAACATAAAGAATCATTTGCATGGGATTACATGGATATGAAAGGCATCCCCTCTGAGCTATGCACCCACCACATATACATCAAAGAAGAATGCCAACCCATTTTCCAACTGAAAAGGAAGATGAACCCAAACCTTAAAGAAATTGTTAAAGAAGAACTTCAGAAACTTCTCAACAATGGATTCATCTATCCTATATCAGACAGCGAGTGGGTATCACCATTGGTTATTGTGCCTAAAAATAATGGTAAGTGGAGAGTGTGTGTGGACTATCGAGCTCTGAATAAGGCAACGTAGAAGGATCATTTCCCTCTGCCATTTATTGATCAGGTTTTAGATAACTTAGCCGGAAATAAATATTTTTCTTTTCTAGATGGATTCAGTGGCTATAACCAGATACAAATTGCCCCATAGGACCAATATAAGACCACCTTTACCAACCCTTGGGGAACATTTTCCTACAAGGTTCTCCCATTTGGCTTGTGTAATGCACCAACCACTTTCCAAAGAGCTGTGATTGGTATTTTCTCTGATATGGTGAATGATTGTATGGAAATATTCATGGATGACTTTACTCCTTATGGGACTAATTTCGAAGACGCTTTTTCTAATCTGGAGAAAGTGCTCAAAACATGTAAACAGTCTCATCTCTCTTTAAGTATAGAAAAGTACCATATGATGATGCACGAAGGGGTAGTGTTGGGACACTTCATCTCTTATGCAGGGATTCAGGTAGATCCAACCAAAATCCAGGTAATTTTGGACATTCCAACTCCATCAACTCAGAAAGAGGTAAGAAGTTTTTTAGGACATGCTGGGTATTATAGGAGATTCATAAAAAAATTCTCTAAACTTGCCTCTCCATTGTTTTTCCTACTAACAAAAGATGTTAACTTTCGTTGGACTGACGACTGTGAATTGTCTTTTGCAGATCTTAAACAGAGATTGTCTATAGCTCCCATCTTGAGAGGGCCCAATTGGGCTCTGCCTTTTCACATTTCTTCAGATGCCTCAGACACTGCAATTGGTGCAGTACTAGGAAAACAAGAGGACAAAGAAACCTATGCTATCTACTATATCAACAAGAACATGGCTCCTGCTGAGTTAAATTACACAGTTATTGAAAGAGAATTCCTGGCAGTAGTATATGCAATCAATAAATTTAGGCATTATGTAACTGGTTACCCAACTTTTATTCATACTGATCATACAACCATAAAATATCTAATGAATAAACCTATTACTAATGCCCGAGTGACAATATGGTTGTTACTACTGCAAGAATTTGACATCTCTATAGTGGATAGACCAGGAAAAAAAAATGTGGTTGTTGATTTTCTCTCGAGATTACATATAAATGATGATAATTCACCTGTAGATGATTCCTTTCCTGATGAACATTTGTTTGCAGTATCTGCTCACTCACCCTGGTATGCAGACATTGCTAATTGTCTAGTTGTAGGGAAGGTACCTCCCCATCTATCTCCTAGGGAAAGAAGGAAAATTATTCAAAAGACTGCCAAGGTGTAGTTGGATAGGAGGATACCTCTTCTACACAGGCTTGGACCAAGAAACCAGGAGATGTGTGAGGGATGATGAGGTTTATGATCTGTTGAAAGCTTTCCATGATGGCCCTTGTGGGGCTCATTTTGCTGCAAAAAGGACCGGGCATAAAATTTTAAGGATGGGCTATTACTGGCCCAACATATCTCAAGATGCCAAGAATTGTGTCCAAGCTTGTGATAGTTTCCAACGCATGGGTTAGCCAACTCAGAGGGATGAGATGCCACTCCAGCCTCAGGTAGTGTTAGAGCCTTTTGAGAGATGGGCCATGGATTTTGTAGGACCCATTCACCCACCCTCCAATCAAAAAGTTTATATATTGGTCTGTACAGATTACAAGACCAAGTGGGTGGAGGCAAAAGCACTTATCAGAGCATCATAAGAGGTTGTTTTAGCATTCTTGTTTGAAAATATATTTGTTAGTTTTGGCGTTCCCAGAGAACTGGTCACTGATGGAGGACCCCCTTTCACATCACATAAATTTGAAGCTCTACTCAGTAAATATCATGTTGTACATAGAATAGCTTCTCCATACCATCCACAAGGCAATGACCAAATGGAAAGCACCAACAAAGTTATTGAAGCCATTCTTACTAAAACAATGAGAGAAAATCATAAGGATTGGTCTAACAGACTGCATGAATCTCTATGGGCTTACCGAACTACTTGGAGGAGCACGACTGGTTTTTCTCCTTACGAGATGGTATATGGAAAAAACCCTGTTTTTCCCATTGAATTCGAAATCAAAACCTTAAGAACTGCATCAGCAGTCAACCTCGACTTGACTATGGCACAAAAAGCTAGACTGCAGTAGCTCAATGAGATTGATGAAAAGCGTTTGGACACCATCCATCACACCACATTGATTCAACAACAAAGAACAAAATGGCATGACCGAATCATTAAGAAGAAATTATTCCAGAAAGGAGATTGGGCTCTGTTGTACGATTCATGCTTTAAGGAATTTCAAGGTAAGATGCATACACGATGGCTAGGGCCTTACGAGGTAGTCACAGTCTTTCCTAATGGGACAGTCCGGTTGATTACTATTGATGGATCCAATACACACCTACATGAAAATGGTCATCGCCCGTGTCTGTATCAACGTCCACTGTCCAAGGCAGAATTCAAAACTAGCTGTACAGTTGATACAGATTATCAAATCTTGAACGGAACGGATCTTGCTCCTTCCCCTTCTGAACTTTAGGACTTCTTTTGCTCAGACTTTGTATATAAATAATCTCAACAAAATTTGCATTTCTCTGTTTTAGTTGAAATTTTTCTATTTTCTTTACTATGCTAATAAAGCCTTGGAAGGTATCAGGCAATTATGTGTGTGCAGGTAGACTGACGAACAGAAGGAAACGATGAGTTCATGAAAGGTGCAAAACTTCCTAGAATCGAAGTAAGATAGCGTTTGGCCGATTTCCATGATGTTACACCTCTTTCCGACAAATTGGCCGATTTTTCATGTTGTTACACCCTTTTCCGATAAATTGGACGATATCAACGTTGTTACACCTACCTCTGACATTTTTGAAAAAGAACCTGTTGATACACTAATTACTGTTGTTCTTTCTTGCCACTTCACTCTTTCTTTATGCCGATGATGCGGCTCTAGCCCTCCAATATTCCATGCAACAACACCTTTGATTAGTCACTACTGATGCTTTCTATCAGAAAGTATTGCTTCATTATGATGTAACTTCACATTTGGTGGTATTCAGTTGGCTCACTATAGTAAGGTCTATGACTCTGCACAAGCTATCGTTTCTCTCACGATCCTTCATCATGCCAGCTATTATGTGCCATTCCGACGGCGGTTGGATTGTGCGGATTGTGCGGTTACTTTGACAGGTAGTTATGTGTGGTAAGATTTGAGGTACGTAATTAATCCTACGTGTTAAAGTAATGAAGATATAAAAGCACGATTTCCTATTTACTAACCAGTTACACCTGGAGCCAATCCGCTTAGTTGGGGGGGGGGAACGTAAATCTAGCCATTCATTCTGAAGTTTATACACACCTCCACCACCTTTCCACCCACACTTCTTTTAACTAAGACACTGTATTCTCTCTACAAATCACGTTCGAGCTTATTGCGTCTCTAATTTAGGTGATAGCTTCTCCTCCTACATGCCTGTAACTCTCAAGAAACATCATGGGAGGATCAGTTGTGAGACATGAACCCGCAACTCTGGATAGTTTACTACGACATCCAGAGGCCTACCAAATATTTCTTCAAGCAGGCTGGATATCGTATTTTAAGAAGTTGAAAGAGTTTAATGAGGACGAAGTATTGGAATTCAGTCAAAATCTTACTGAAGGGTACTCAATGGTGAATGGGGTAAGGATTCCAGTAACAGAAACAAGCATTGCTGCTGTAACAGGATTTACAAGAATAGGAGACTGATGGTTTAACAGAAAAACACATATCTTGGACGCACAGAAGGGGTTCCTCGTCAACACTGAGCAAGTTCAAAACAAGGGCAGAGGTGTAGACGTTAATTCCTTACCAGAGCCATGGGGGAAAGTTTCATAATTTCTTAAAAGGTACATCACCTGCAAAGGCAGATACCAAGTTGTTTATTTTTCTGATTTCATCTTATTATCACATCTGCGACATCAGAAATTGATAAACATCCCTTATTATCTCTTACAATCATTGCATAACATGACCCGTTTTGTAAAAAAATCCAAGTGCCCCAAGAACTGTGTTTCTAATCACAGACTCATCGGCCTATTAATTCACAGAGGTATAGGCATTTCTAATAACTCATCACCTGCTGCAGCAGCCCAGCCACAGTCTGTAAATCCAGAAAGGAATGCACCAGTCCTTGAAACTGCAACCCATGGACCTCTTCAAGAGCCTCTACCCTCGGCTGCAACAATAGCCCAAACTCCTACTGTCACTGTCTGTAAGACGCCATAGAAGATTAACCGTGTAACCCGAAGCCATCCTGGCATCACACAGACAAGCCTCGATGACTTTTCATTACAACAGCCTGTAGTTGTGGACAAACAAACAGATGAAGAGCGACCAAAATCACAACACTTGGCTGATACACCGATTATTGAAATCCAACCCCTTGCCTCTGACAAGAAACACCTTGCTCCTACCTCTGCAGTACCTAAAAAGTGAGCAAGGATAGCATGGTCCTCTATACCATCAAGACCACTTACCCCCTCTGCTGAGGCACCTACTATCACACAAACCACTCCTATTGCTTCTACAATCACACAGGATTCTCCTATTACTGCTACAACCGATCAAGCACCTACTAGCATTACCTGTGCATTTTCGTAGAAAAGGAAACGTCCATTCAAAGGAAAACCTCAGAGATCCATTTATCAAATTAGATCAACATCAAATCAGAACCCTCTGGCTGCTGCAACAGAGAATTCTCCAGGGGTACGAATACCAGGGTTTACCTTATGCCCAGAACTGTAGAAAACTATCTTCTCCGTTCAAAGCGAATGCGCCCAATTCCCAACAGAATCATCGGTGTTGCCTGATGATTCTGCGCATCCTATGTTCGTTGACAAAATCCAAATTATCTCAGACCCTAGTATACCAGAATGTCCTCCTTGTGTGATTGAGGAAGAACACCATGTTCTTCCTCCAACAACAAAGAAAAAGACCACTACTTTTGTTTCTACTTTACCTAGGAGAAAAACCAGGTCCACCAAGTTTGTTGAAGCTGCAATTGGAAAGAAAAATATGGAGCAGGCCATTCCTATTCTTCATCCACTGTCATCTATGCTTGATACAGAGACAGTTCCACAAGAATCAACTATCCACATCGATACTGACCCACAAGAACTAGTCCTGAAAGATACAGCTGTTACACAAGAACCAACTGCTCCACAGGAAATTGTCCCACCAGAGCTCGAGATATTAGAACCACCTGTCCATGTTGAGTCTTCTCCACAAGAACCAGTTCCGACAATCACAACTGTTACACAAGAACCAACTGCACAACATGCTGAGGATGTTCCACTTGCAAATTTATTTGCCCAAATAGAGCAAAAGATCAAGAATACAAAAAATTCCAAGATTGCGGCACTGATAACACAAAATAATAACCTTAAAGCAGAGATAAAAACCTTGAAACATGAGGTGGAAGTTGCTCGATAGAAGAATCCAGAAGGTGTAACCATGGACATCCTAGCACTAACAAAAGCTATTATGGGCAGAGAAAAAGAACTCATGTGTTTTGAATGTGGCAACATTTACTATGAGGTAGTCAAAGTTCCAGTAGCTACAAGACTAGAAAATGTATCAATCAAGACTGAACATGGACTTCCTTCTACACAAACATCGGCAAAACAGGGGAGATCTCAACATCATAAATCAACACCTGGTATGCCAGCCGCTTGCAAACAAGAACCTTTGTTTCGTTCACGAGTTGTTACTCGAGCAAATCAAACTGATCCTATTCTCAAGAATAGAAGAACCCAAACAGATGGTTGACACAACAGATTTCTTCTTTTTGACACAACATTCTTCATTACCGACACTTAGAATATTCCCTTAACAATTTTTCCCTGGAGCAGATACTCATCTACTTCAACTACAAAATAAGGTTTGAATGTGTTTTGCATGAGGACATGCAATGTCTTCAGTTGGAGGGAATGTTAGGACCCTGAAATGCCCTTTTTCACTACACCTTTTGATCATTCAACCCTCTCATTTCCTAAGCTAAATGACTACTATAATGAGCACTAAGACCCTTTTTCCCAAGGTACGAACTATTCATCTTGCTTTTATGTTTTCATTTACTTAGCGTGTTTTATTGATAACGATCACATATTTTACCCATGAAATAATTCAACTAATGATCAAAATGATAGAACAACCCACTTCGAGAATCGGGTAGCTACTGTCACAGCTATGCACAATTCCTGGAAGCTGTTACAGGACTTCTGCAACAAACGACCATCAATCCTGGAAGTTGTTACACAACTGCTACATCAGAAGCCTGTTAATCTTAGAAGCTGTTACAACAGATGCCACCAGTCCTGTTGTGATACGACTGCTGCAACACCTGTTGATTAGAATGCTGGCTCATGATGTTGATGAAGGAGAATTCAAGATTTGATATTTATGATATCTAACGAACAGCCTGAGAATCGGGGATTCTCAGGACTGCTCTGTTTCTGAACACTGATTGACTCTAACTTTAAATAGCAGAGCTTTTGTAATGTAAAGGTTGTTAGTCTTTTGGCTTGAACTGAAGAAAGGAACGATTATTGTACTCAAACATCTTTTTGGCAATTGAATGAAGAACTGGATTGAATTTCTTTAGATCTATCTCTTTGAGTGGATTTAGTGAGAAGGAAAGGGCCCACCTTCTTCACCGATTCCCCTCTATTTCGAATTCTAGATTTAGTTGTTTTCATTGCAATTGGTTTAACTGTTAGATGTTTCTGAATGCAACTGTTGTTACAGTTTAGTCCCTTCTTGGTAAATGCGCATAAACTTGTCTCATGAGAATTAGAAGTCAGTTGTTGAACATGACTGGAGAACTGCTTTTCCTTTTTCTACATTAGGTTAAAAGTTTGTTTTGGAGAATTAAAAGTGTGAAGTAGCTTCTTGCAATAAGTAGATTTCCCTTCAGCAATAGGATATAATTTCTTCCTGCAAAAGTAAATTAGAAAGTTAGATTAAGGTAGGCAATTCATGGTTTTTGTAGATTCATCAGTCTAGATTGCAATTATGATTTTAAGTCTGTAGCACTCCAGCTGTATCAACACAATTGTGTCAGCAATATTGTTTGTTTGTTTTTGTTAGAAGAACTTCCCTACTGCAATTAGATTAGAGATGCTTCCATAATCTAGCATAGACTGTGCATAATTATATTGAAATAACAGACTTCCTTGGGTTGACAATTTATATTGAACACTTTGATTTTCCATTTAATTAGACAATTAAAGTGCCCAACATGCACCATGTTGGTTAGAAAAAAAATGGAAGAAGTTTGATCCTACTAATGAAAACTCCGCTATGTTTCAATTTGAAATATCATTGTTAGGATTGTATTTGTAGAGTAAGTTATTAATCCATCACTCATATCTCACAAGTATTGGTAGTAACTGGCCTATTTCTCATGGTTGTGAATAGTCTACTTAGCACTCATTCCATTAATCATATACCATGTATGATCACCTCCTAGGCTTGCACCTAGTAACTAGGATTTCCCAAGAGGTCACCCATCCCAAGACTCCTTTGGTTCAAGTACACTTAACTGTGCAGTTTTACCCACAATCAAGCTCAATTAGCTTGCTACCCCATTTACAAAATTTAACAAGTATTTTTTTCTTATGAACTATTCAGTTAGGGCTCGCTTGAATCTTTTATTTAAGTATTGAGAGGCTTGCACAATCCAATAATTCTCCCTTTCACAAACAAAAAATTCAACTGTTGTATTCTTTAAAAATATACATACAAATCCCATAAAAATCATTAAGTTTACAAGTGTTCAGATAATTTGTCCATAATCTTAGGAAAAAAAAAAAAACCATGGTTCATGAAGATAAGAAGTAGATTGTCCTTGATGTGATTCAAGGATCTCTTAGGTTTCTTCATGCAGCTCAAATCCTTCTTTGGAAACCTTATCTACTTCTATAGTTTTGTCCCTATAGACATGTGTGAAGGAGAAGTGAGTGAAAGTTGTTTGCAAATTAATTATGTCCCAAAATAATGGATGAAGCATAAAATTACTGAACGTGGAGTCTCCTTTCAATTATTAAATGGCTAAAAGTGAGTCTTCCATTATTCGTATTTGTGTAAGACCTTTTTCAAGTGCTATAATGAGGACCAATTTAAGAGCCAAAAGTTCAATGAAATTGTTTGTGGTTGCTCTTATTATAGCCTTGAATGAAATGGTGTGATTTGGGGAGAGGAAGATAATTCCCCAAGCCCCACCTCTGGATTGAGTGCTTTGAGAGGGCCCCATAAAATTAACCCTAGGAAATTTATTCATTTCTATGGCCTACTGAAACTTTATTATGAGGAGGATAGGAGGATAATTTAGGATAAGAAATTAGAATGTTGAGGCTTTGAGTGGCACATTTGAGGGGAAATGTGTCCATACCCTCAAATAATTTGGTGTTTCTAGCCAACCAAATTCCCCAAGGACAATTGAGGGGGAGATCTTTCTACCTCTTTGTGTCCTTATTTTGGCACCATTTCATGATTGTGTCTTTAATGGTGTCCCCTTCACATGTCTTTTGAAGTCCCTTTAAGCCTTCAATTTATTTCCATACTTGTTTCAAGTAGGGCTAGGAGATGATGAGATGAGTGTTGGTTTCAAGGTATGCTTCACTAAGACAACATCTACCTGGACCTTCAAAACTTCTTTTTTGCAGAATATCCCAAGTGATAGCTACGTTATTGAGGA
The DNA here is from genome assembly GCA_009831015.1 of Picea engelmannii. Classification (NCBI taxonomy): domain Eukaryota; kingdom Viridiplantae; phylum Streptophyta; class Pinopsida; order Pinales; family Pinaceae; genus Picea; species Picea engelmannii. The sequence goes on along the minus strand of ML785202.1, from coordinate 292,988 downwards.
GGAGCCACATAAATATTTTTTATTGCAAAGGGAAGTTAAACTTCCAGGTGGGTTTCCACCACCAAAGAAGTGGGTTCTCCATTCCTTCCAATGCCAAGGCCTTGTATCCAACTTTTGGTTTGTAACTCTTAGAGGGGTCCAGAGGCTAGATGAGTTCATCTTCCTTGTTATTTATGTTGATACAAAATTTCCTAAGGTTCTCAGTGTAGGTATTCCAAACATCTGCAAATTCCTCCCTAAGGTACAACTCTCTCCATGAGAGCCACTATTGATGGCAATTATTTACCCACAAGCCATTTGCTATATTTCGCGGAGTGTAGAATCCTTTGAGCCTAAGATCCTGGATGAGAGGGACTATCATTTTGTAATATTCCTTGATCCCAATCCAAGAATCAAGAACTACTTGGACCTTGTCCCCCTTTCTTACTCTCTAGATCAACCATTTCCCGATCAGGAGGAAGGTCGAAGTAGTTTCTTTCTAGATGATCAAAGCATTTTGGGATGTTTTGATAGGAGTCCTAACCCAATCCTTAATGGAATTACGGGAAAGTTATTTGTCCTTTATGACTTTCACCCATAGACCTTGACCTCACCGTAGCCTCCATACGTTCTTAGTAGGGAGAACTTTTCAAAAATTAAAAATTATTTTTAAGCCCCCACCCTCCTTAGCATTTTGGAACTGCAAGTTTCTTCCAAGAGACCAAATCCATGCCCTTTTTCTCTATTTCCCAAAACCAGATTAATGTATAAAACAATTGTTTGGTTCCCTCAAGGACTCCTTACGAGATCCAGCCTAGGGACATCCAATAAACTCGGATGGCCTCAAGGACATATTTAACTAGGACCAACCTTCCACCATGAGAAAGGCATTTGTTACACAATGTGTTAATATGTTTTTCAATCTTGGAAATAAGCCACTACTGGACACCCTTGAGATAAAGGTTAGCCTTTAAATGAAATCCTAAATATTTCAAACCTAGGTCAAATTTTGTTACAAGAAAGGAGAATGATTGAGACATATGAAGTTTCTCTAGCTTTGAGAGACCCCAGTAGGAAGTATTCGATTTGGTTGGGTTAGTATTCATGTTGGTGGCGGCATAGAAGAGATCCATGCTATCTTTGAGTTTGTGTACAATTATTTTGGAACTATCGCAGAAGATAAGAATGTCATCAACAGAAATAAATTGAGAAACAAGGGTAGAGTTACCTACTAGTATACCTTTAAATGTGCCATTAGTTGAAGTTTCCCTCGGAGATATGTTGAGCCCTTTTGTGACTAAAAGAAAGAGGAGTGAGGATAGTGGACCACCCTACCCGATTCCTCTTTCAAGCTCCATTGATCAATACAACGAAGGAGAATGAGCTAATGCAACCCATTACCCACGATACAAACTGATAGTTGAATCCCATATGGATGAAGATGAGATGTAAGAATAACCAACTTACTTTGTCAAAATCCTTGGAGAGGTCCACTTTGAATATCTATTATAATTTCAAATGTGCTTGCTCAAATTTCTCATTGACGAGTGGATTTTAAGTGAAGACATTCTAAATTAATGCCTAGTGAAATTGACACAATTACACAATGTATCAATCTGGTGCTCTCAACTTCTTTCCTCTATCTCAAATTAATTTCACATCTGGTTATCTCTTCTTACATCATTGACTCAAAAATCAATTTTTTCATAGACTCATCCATCCTCTCATACTTTTATTATCCTATCTTGCCACATGATCATCCATAATAACCATAAGCCTCATCAATCTTCTCCTCATTCTAAACATGTTATTATTTGGATTCTTCACCTCTTGAAAAAAAATGATTCTTTGATTCTTTGTCTTAGTTATTTTACCTATATATTTCTTCTCATTACCTAATTCCCTCATCTATCTCTCCTATGAACTCACAAGTGTGATTCTAGAACCCGTATGTCATATTCCTCACCTCAAATATAGCCATTACACATGATCAAAATCCCTTTTCAAAAATGTATACGGTAACTAATATTTAATATGAGTTGTTATAATTTCAATATGGAAATCAAGGTTAAAGCATAAATTCAATTTCAAATTAAATTAACCTATGATATTTAAAAAGTCCAAATCAAAATCTTTTCCACATGCCAATTCAAGACTTTTTTTTCGTAATGTGATGGTGATGTGAACTTTGAAGGTGGTTTAAATGAGGAAATGTAATGAGTTTTTTAATGAGTTTTGAAGTCTCGTAACCAATATGGTGTTGGCACGTGTTAAAGGATGGTTTCAAGTTACGTGATGTTGAGATCTAATTAACACACGTATAATTTAACCTCTTGTAATCAGTGATAGCTGTCAGATAAAAAAAACACGTGGATCGTTGGATTGAACACGTAGATGGCGGGATTGGACGCATGCCAAATAGGGCCAGGGTTTAATTTTCATATATAAACCATCTACAAAGTGCTCACTCCATTATATTGTTGCTCCGAGGTGTCCAAGAAGCATTCTTCCACAAGTAGATGTAGACACATATCAAGGACAGGATGACACAAAATAAAAGAGAAATCAACCAACTTCACTAAAGCTATGATAGAGTATGTGTTATTAGTCCCTGCCCTTCGGGCTGGTAGGTATTAATAGCAATCGATTTTTAGTCCTTGCTATTAACTTGGCACAAAACTCAATAAATTTGCAGTGTTTTATCCAAAGTCTCTGGAAATTCATACAACTTGACTTGAAATTCAATTAAGTTAACCTATGTTTTGAATTTGATGTTTTATTTGGCCCCTTCTCGAGGCAAAGGAAGAAGATACCTTAGTTTATCTCTCTTTAAAGCATACCTTTGAATAGTGATTTTTCCCCAGCGAAGTAATGCTAGAAATTACTCTAGCATTACTTCTTAACACTAAATGTTAAGAAAGATTGAATATATGTTGTAATGTATAATCCATGGTCACTTGATGGTCAGTTGATCTGTGGCTGCCACCTATGCCATCATGCAAGCCTACGGAACCTACAGCTGCAAACGTGTTGGTTTTCAATCTCATACCCCAAGGTTGCATGCACCTTCAACCTTCTTCATACCCCAAGGTTGCATGCACCTTCAGCCTTCTTCGTACCCCAAGGTTGAAAGATTTTCTTCAATAAAAGTCTCGGCCCCTTGAATTTCATTCCCTTATTTTTGCACTTCCAGACATCCCTTATTTTTGCACTTCCAGACATCCACCTTAGTTTTTATTTTTCCCCTTTGACCCTGTGTTGTTGTGCTGCACCTGGTACAAGTACTTGCGCTGCACCTGGTAAGAGATATATTTTTTCTTATGGAGATACCGATCTCTACAATATAAAATTTGTTTAAGGTAAATTCTATTTCTTTCTTTTCAAATTATTGTCACTGTAGCCTAGGGTGTAAGATTTACATATTCTTTGAATAGTTTTGAGCTTACCTGAGAAGTCGACTCACCTCTATATTAAGGAACTGAAACTACTGGGTAATCGACTGGTTCATCCACTGAATATACAACTGCTTCACATATGAATCAAATGGATCAACGACTACTAAGGCTGGTGGGTATCTACAATTTGCTTCTCACCGATCTATATACATAATAATCTCGCTCATGAGCATCAGACTATTGACCACAAACATAAAACTCGGGATCTATACATAATACCCTAGAAAGAGAAAAAACAAGAGCATAGTTTTTTTTTTACCTTTTAGGTGCTATACATAATACCCCTCGCTTTTGTCTACCCGAAACGACATCAACTTCTGTAAGTAACTTGGGTGTACTTCAACTGCTTCGTCTGTTGGATATACCACTGCTTCTTTTGGCTATATTTCCCTTATCGGTGCTGGGTCAAATGGTGGATATATTATATATAGAACTAGGCACTTTGCATCTACACCAACTTATGCCTTTGTATCTGCCGGTCCTGCTGCTGAGCCGGATCAACTGATGCTTCATCAACTGAATAATGTATCAATGCACTTGCTGACCTTTCTACGGTGGCGGTGGATCTACTGGATATGATAAAGGCTATGCATCTGCATCTCTCTTTTGATCACGAAGGTATGGATCCGTCACCCTAAAGACCATGGATGCTTCAGAATTCTGACTCTGAGACCTTAAAAAATTGTTTCTTATGGAGAATGCTAACTTACTCAAATTTTGTAAAAAGAAAACATGGTACTTAGCTAGGAAGATATAAGCAAATATCTTATTCTATAACCTAAACTCTCATGTTTTCTTGTCCGATAAAAAACAGAACAACAAGCTTCTTGGTGCAATAAATCTTATATGAATATGAATCTATGTTACATTATTCTCTTCACATCGCATGTTGAAGTGCCTCCATCTAAACTTCATGCAACAAACATTAAATTACAAGTAACAAACATAGCCAATGATACTAACAGTAATTTTATTGTATGTGTTTGCAGTTGGACACTAATAGCAGGATGAATACCAGGGCGTACTGGTCATGAGATCAAGAATTACTGGACACTCATATGTGCAAAAGACATGTGCTTGAGAAGGGACTTGTGAATGGTGAAACCCTATGTTTTGATACCATGAAAGAGACAGTTTCAAGGAAACTAGCACTTGAAATTAAATCTCCTTCCATAGTCAAACCAACACCTTCCATAGTAAAACCAACAACCATCAAACCGAATGAAGAATCAATTACAGTTCATCACTCTAATCAGCTCATTAAAGACCACTTACTGACCGCCAACAGTGTCGACCTCGACACATCAAATATATCGTTAGACTTCCTTCCACCATTACCTCCACCTGAATTTTCAACAAATTTCTGCATCGAGGATTGTGAAATTAAGAGAACAGTTTCTTTCACCTTGATCAGTCCGGCCTACATTCTTATCTCCCTTCCATCATTATTTCTTTATATATTCACAAGGAAGACTTTCCTGCAGCCGTATTTCTTTATCTATTCACAATGGAGACTTTCCTTCGGGTGTAAAGTACCTCATCTATTATCATACATAGCTCTCTCTCCTTCGATACAAGCTTCGATGTGCATAAAGTACCTCATCTATTATCATACAGAGCTTGCTCTCCTCTACAAGGCACCTGGAGTAGCCAGTAATAACAGATGTCAACGATAGTGAGACTTTTTATTAAATTATAATACGTTGCCAACAATCCTTACGATTCCTTACGATAAGGAAACTCCTTAACGTTTATATGTCTTTGTAGCGCGTGTCGGTGGAGTCTGTCATAAAGCATTTTCATGATGTTATTATGTATAAAACATTCCAAATGTCTAATGGGGCATATCTTTTAGTCTAATGTCTCCTTTATTAGTCTTGCGTATTCTGCCGAGCATGATCCTCTAGGGTTGAGTAGCTGCTCCTGCGAGATAATCCACCATGTTGCAAATCCGATTATCAAATATGCAAGTAGGATATGCATAGGTTCTCCTTAGAAGTGCATGTCGTTTCCACTTGTATAATGTAACATATAAACAACGAACATAAACTATAAAGGGTTGTATCAAATTGTTGTCAAGAATTAGTGTGTGTCAGGAACCCTATTTGTTTAAGTTTCAATCCCTGTTCACATAGATAATAGATAGTGCATGGAAAAGGCTTGGATCTTCAGATTTGATGTGGCACACCCTTTCTGCCTTCTTGGCAGGGACTTGTTGCTTTGCAACTCGTCCTTGTTAGATTTGAAATGAGTTATAGATCTTCCAAGAAGGTTGTTAGAGAACATAGCCTACAAAAGAAAACAAATCACTTATTTCCTTAGGTAATAGAGGACTTGCTTTTTACAAACAACCATAATCAATGTGTGGCTCTAGTTTGCAATACCAATAATGTTGCCAATAAATTTGTACCATGTCAACTAGAATATATACTTCCTTTCATCAACAAAGATAATGAAGGTGAAAGGCTTATTAGTGTGGAAACCCATGATAGAGTAAACTCGAATCTGCAATCAAAAATTTTGTTGATGGAAAAATATTGGAATAACTTAAAGCTGTAGACAAAGGATAAAGGATAATCGATTACAGAGGCAAGTTCTGAAGCCAGACCCATCAGACAATGAAGACTTGCATATTGGTGAAGGTAGAAAAGAACTAAAATAGGCTCAACAAAGGGAATTCGTAGAAAATAATGGCACAGTCTAAGGTCCATTTTTTCGAGATGTACAAATCGACCACAATATGATGTTAACATTATGGGTCTGAGAGGTTCCAATTTGAACTACATACTAACTGAGGTGTTAGAGCTTGAAAGAGTTATGCACATGTTGGTCATAACTCACAACAAACTTGTTGACATTCCTTTGTAGATTGAAGGCCTGAGAGATCTTCTACTAGAAGAACAAGTCAAAAAATTGAAGAGTAAGTTGGAATGTTAGTGAGAAATAATTAAATTGAGGGATAGTGTAGATGGTTTGGAAAATCAAACAAAGGAACTCAAAATCACTAAGAATCGGTTCATTAGAAAATTTTTTGAGTTCAAGAAACACTTAAGAGAGAAAATCGATACAATTATTTAGACTAGGGTGAGATCAGTTTCTAGAGCATTCAAATGAAAGAGAGTACTTGAGCAAGGCATTGAATTTTGAAAGGGGGGCAATAGATCTTAAAGGTCTTAGCACATAGGTAATCTATTCTTTCATCAAGTTTGTAGTGATCAATTTTGCTAAGAACCATGTTGAGATTTCAAAGTTGTTTGGAAATCGTCAGAGAAAAGTTGCAATATTTTTGCGTTTCAAGTGTTGAAAGCAATGTTCTCCTTGCTACAAAAAGGTTACACTCTTTGTATATTACAAATGACATTGTTTCCCTCCCTAGTAATGTGGAGGATACAAGCAAATTGAAATTGGAAGATGTTGTTAGATTGCTATATGAATATTGTTTGGATGCTGAGAAAAGGAGAGATAATTGGAGCTTTCTAGATAAACATTTATACATAACCTTCTATTTGATGATGTGGTTAATCATTGGACTGAAATGAGTTGCAACATTGTGCTTCATGATGTGGCTAAAAGTAAAGTTTTTTCATTAAGTGGCCATGAATTTGCTTCTGCAACAGATTGAACAAGTTAGCATGGAATTCAACAATATATAACTGGGTGTTTGAAAACAAAATTTGCTTATGAAGTTAAAGTAATGATTCATATATTTAGCAACATTGCATCTGTAGAGGTGTTAGTCATTGTATGGACTCAAACCAACGACCTAAGTGAACAATATATCACTATGGGCAAAGTGCAAGCAACTTCAAAGGAATGGGTACAATTGTAGGAAAAGATCCTTCTGAACCCTGAACTTGCCAAAGCAATAGTGTGTTTATTATCGTGATTTAGAGTCACCTATGCAATGACTACTTTGATGATGCTTGAGAACAATTACAAATAATTACTTAAAGCACTAATTGAGATTTTTAACTATTATATATGATGCTTGGGAACACTAGCAAATAATTGTTCAAAGCACTCACCGAGCGTTATAACCATTATATAATTTGTTCAATGAAATGTTGATCCTTATTACATTGGCTCTCATGGCATCCTATGGTAGACAATTGTGTTTTTAGTGAAGATTTCTCATGCCCTCACATAATACCCTACATAGACATTTCCAAATCCAAAATTTGAATTTAGTTTTTTTACAATGAGGAAAAACTTCGTTGTGAAGGATAGGGGATGAATCAATTTCAAAAAATGAAACTTATATGCACCTATACGAATCAAAACAATGAAATTTTGTATTGTATAGGAACATGCCATGCAATACTAAATGTCAAATAATGTGTCTCACATGTCTATAATATCAACATGGCATTTTCATTGTGATAGGGTAGTCACAATGCAACTAAAATACAAAGGTCAAGAAAAACCTCATGAAACATGACTAGCGCTAAAAGTAATAATTTTTTATCAAGTATTGAACACAATAATAATTAATATTGTTAATAAATTGCACTCCCCACAACTATGTTTCATGAATACCATGTGAAAATGCAACAGTCTAGCATAAAGTTATATCCTTACAACAAGATTCTTGAATAATCTTCAATTCCAAAATTTCGAGATGAAAGACATTATTCTAGTCCTTGGTGTGATTTTACTTTAAAAAATGGTTCTGTTTTCCAAGTGAGGTAACTACAAGAGTTAAATGCCCAAGCTCCAATATTCTTCCCTACAAAATTACACAATTAGTAGAATAAAACAAATATTTACAAGTGCACCTAAGCTATTGTGAATTCCATCATATGTTGAGAAACATGTACAATTATTACCCATAAAAATCTCATTTGGACTAGACAAGAACACTCTCATTTATGGGAAAAATAACTGTCAAATCTTACTCATCATTAACAATTCAAAATTTTAACAATCCCTCTTGTTTGAAGATGTCAACTTTACAATGACTTCCATTCTGTGAAAGAATTAAAAGGACTAAATATTTTTGTATTTAGGAGCTTGTTGAGGTTGCCCAATTTTTTTGGCAAACTTCTTTCTTTAGAGGTGTTTAAATTAGCAGAGTTTTATCAATTAGAGCAATTGTATATTGGTTTCAGTTACGTAGTAACATTAATAGACTTGAAAATTTAAACATGTCCATATGCAAGAGATTATCAAGGTTATCTAAAATATTTGACAAACTTAGCAACTTAAAAGTATTCAACCTATTTGAATGCGAGGGTTTGGTATATCTCCTTGAAGGTTTTGGAAAGTTTAAAGGGTTTGGTATATCTCCTTGAAGGTTTTGAAAATTTTAAGTGTTTGGAAGAGCAAGATACATTGTCTTCAATATAAATAGTATTGAACGTTGGATGGAGTTTGTGGGAAATATAATATTTAGAGTTCTTTGGCATTAAAGGAAGTGGAATAATGATCCAATGATGAATATAATCAAAAGGCAACAAATAATTGACACAATGGCCTCTATTAATCATTGAGAGGTTGGCATTTTTGTGTCAATATTTCAGTGTTCTTGGAAATAGTGAAGGATATTCATGTTTGTTGTGCAATGTGGGTGGTAAGGCTTATTCTTTCCTTCTTTAAATAAAGTTCACTTTTCTTTATACACCACCTCACATACAAAAATCTTGTCGGGTATGTTTAGTTAAATCCTTGATATTGTATTATGCTTATTTCTTTATTTTATTATGATGTCAAGATCTCACCAAAACAAACCATGGACTTTTTCCTGGGTGGTGGTATTTGTTGCATTTTCTAATATCACATATTTTCCATTTAATGAGATATATGGAGACCTACTATTTTCTATTTTGACATTGTCATTGTTGGAGCAATCATATGGGGCATTTAACTATTACTTGGTTCAGTTGTTCTCAAACATACTTATGTATGTGTATGTTTTTATCAATGTCATAAGATTTCAATGCAATGGTATGAATGGATTTTGATCAGCTTTGCAAAATATTAAAGAATAACCATTTAACCAGACCCACACCTCCAATTTTGTCTGAGATTCCACACTTGAAGGCACTATAAGTTAGTGAGTTCTCATTAGTTGTGTGTTTGTTTATGTCTAGAAGAGGAGGTTTCACGAATTATTGTCCATTAATGATTGAAACCTGTGAATCACCATTATTGTGGATAGAAATTCTTTAAAACATATATATCAAGACCATAAGAGAATATTTTCTACACTACTTTCGGTTTGATTCTCACTTTTTTTTTAAGTCTAGTTGCCCATTCTTAGGGGACTGAATTGTTTGCTAGTGCTAGAGAACATGATTTTTGCTTTGTCAATTTATCGGGATTTGGTGCAAAGTTGATTCACTGGAAAACTCCAAAGGCTTATCCTATTGGAATGAAGTCGTTTAGTTTGTATAAGTTGCAATAGACCATCAATTTACTTGACTTAGATTTTTCTCTATTGAAACTGTTAGACTTACTCGAGATTGAATTATGTTGTTTCTAAATGTAGAATTGAATATTTTGGTTTTTTGTTTGCAAAATGTTTCACAACAATTTCTTGTGAGGGAAATTCTTCACAAACATGTCAATTAACATGATTGCGGTAGTTGTAAGTGCCAACTCTTTGGCAAACCAATAGTGTGTTTTGATGCAAAGGTTATGAACAATGATATAATGTCAAGAATCCCTTACCAAAGATGGAAAATGCAGAGGCTTATTTCAGTGTGTAGATTTCAACATTTTGGTCTATTGTTTGCAAATGTTCGTGCAACAATTTCTTATCAGCGAAACCCCTGGAGAAGTGCCAATTAGTAGAAATGTGATACTTGTAAGTGCCAACTATTTGCAATGTCCATATTTTATTTTGAGGCAATGGTTCTTAAGGTCCAATATAATGTCCAAACTACCTTACCAAACATGCAAAACACAGAGGCAAAAACTTGCAAGGATGTTGGGAACCTAAAAGAATTGCCAAAATTGGTGTCACCGTGATAGAGAAATTAGATGTCAGTAACTTTAGTAGCATGAAGTAGTTCATTTAATGGTTTGAGGAATTGATTGCTCTTAAAAGGATTTTAATTTAAGTGTTGCATTTTACAAAAGCATCCAAGCAATTTTGAGAAGCTTACAAACTTGGAGGTTTTTCATTACACCATGTGTGCCAATTAGTAGAATTACGGTGTTTGTAAGTCCCAACTATTTGGCACATCCATAGTGTGTTTTAAGGTAATGGTTTTGAAGGTTCATATAATGTCAAAAAATCCTTATCAAAGGTGGTAAATGTAAATGCTCAACTTAAAATGATGTGGGGGGCTAAAAGAATAGCCATAATCGCTAGAGTTATGATATTTAGAGAAGTTAGATTTGAGTAATTTTAGCAGCATGAAGAAATTCATAGAAAGGTTTTGAGAATTAGTGCTCTTAAAATCCATAAGAGCAAGTGTTGCAGTTTACAAGAGCTTCTAATCATTTTTGAGAAGCTTGAAACATTGCACATTTTTCATTATACCATCACCACAATTTGCTTTGGCTTCCTGAAAGATTTGGAAACTTCACATCGTTAACTAATCTAGATCTACAAATGTGCAAGCATATAAGTAGTCTTCCCAACATGTTTGGATAGTTAACATACTTGTTAGTTCAAATATCATTTAAACACTTGAAGGTTTGTCAAGGCTACTAGGTTTTGCAATCTCAAAAGGATAGAACTATTTGTGTTAAACAAATTTTATAGCTTAAAGACACGTCCTAGTTGGTTCTAATAATTTACATGTTTACAAGAGTTGGATTTGTCTAATTATGTGACAATGCCACGATTCCATGAAGGTTTCAATGAGGTTAGTTGCTTGCAAGTGTTAATATTCGAACGATGTGAAACATTAGAGCAACTCTTTAGTGACTTTCATTGTATGAAAACACTTAAAGAGGATAAAAGATACACAATTGCAAGAGCTTGTCAAAGCTACTTGAATCATAAAACTTACTTGTTTGGAGATGTTAAACTTGTTAGATTGCAATTGGTTCGAGCAAATTTACAGTGACTTTCATTCTCTGGGTGTAATCAACATGGCTTGATTGGTTGTTAAAGCAAGGTGTTGCTATTCCCTCCCACCAAGGTTCAAACCCCTCTCAAGAGACATGTTTGCGGCATCTCACATGTGTAAGTGAGTTGTTTCATGTAGATATGGCCAAGTGCAAGTCCTTAGTGAATTTGGTAGAATAGACACCTCCAATGACAACATCTTCATTGAAGGGTTGCTTCTGTGAGTTACGAGGCGTATTTGCTCCATTGTAATATCCCATATATGAAGGTGCCCATTTCACATGTTGACCATAAGCGTCTATCAAAAAAAATGTCTAGAAGTAGGAGCTTGTCAAGGTTGCCTAATTTTTTTTAGCAAACTTCCTTCTTTGGAGATGTTGAAACATATATATTTTTTTGAACTTGAGATTAAAGGGAAGTTTCTTTCAGCCAAAAGTCCGTTATGGAGCCACCTTTCTATCAACGAATTAATTTTAATGAAGCTTACTTGGATTTTTCAGGAGTCGGCAGTTCACGAATCATAAAGAGTCACTGTCGAAGCCTCCTCAAACCCCCGATTCCTGAATCCGTGGAAGTGTTAGAAGCTAACGCCACGTTATCAAAATATGAGAAGGTTAAATGTTAACAAGTCCCATCGCGATTTCGCGACTCGAGTTGCCTGCATGCTATAAGTTTCAAGTTCGTGGTATTCGAAACTCCGAAAACTTATGATCTAATCGCACTTAATAACGAGCTAAAAAATGTTTAATGGTTAATAAATCCCATCGCAATTTCGCAATTCCGGATTTCTTACGTCAAAGTGTTATCGAAGTCTCGACCCTCGAAACCCCAACTCCTGAATTCACGAAGAATTAGAGATTAATTCCTAATCACAATTAATTAAAAATTTTAAAACAGATGATTAGCGCCTAAGTTAATTACATCGCGATTTCGCAATTCGGGATTTACTTATGTCATGATTCTCGAGAACACGACGCTCAAAATTCCAAAACCCGAAATCCCGAAAGAATTAAGAGGTTAAACATAATTAACTTAACTTTAAAACATCTTTAATGATATCAAATAACGTTTCGCATTTCGCTATTCGGGAATTTTCGATGACATTCCTTTCGAAACCCCAGTTTTGAATCGCCGATATGCGGCAGTGTCTATAACGAATTAATGGTGATATTTTTTGTGTATCCCCAGGCATATATCCCCTATTAGAGAATTTAATTTTTATCGCCTGTATCGGTATGTTCAATTTAAGACGAGTTAAGGGTTAATAAAGGTTTGTCATTTTGAATTTCATTCTTGCTTTCAGATTAGAAGTGAGTCACATTCTAAAGAGCTTACGCATTTCTTCTCTGTAACAGGCTTCCATTTTAGCACAGACACCATGGCACCCAAAAAGGTGCCTAAGAAGAGAGAGGAGGCTGGTGAAAGTTCAAATCCATACGGAGATATTATTTCCGACACTACACCGCATGCTATTGATTCAATCAAATCCTGGAGGCAGATCTTTGAAACCTTGGACTATGAGATTAGTAATTGCCCCGAGGATTTCGGGAACGAAAGGACTGAGAACAAACTCAGAGACATAGCAGAGTCTGAGCTTCATAAAATAGCTGCACGACCGAGAATCATACCATACAATGACATGATAGGCCGGGCTTTAGAGAAAGCCGACATTCAGACGAGGAGCATCCTAAACAGCCAAGGGGTCGTCGTCGGCTCATTCAGACCAGATCATATCCAAGTAATGTATAAACTGCCTTCTACTTCTAAATACATTTATAATGCATAATTCATACTGGAATTCCAAAGGAAGGAATGCACAGAGTTTGATCAGACGTATCCGACTATAATCAAAGAATGGTGGGGATTACCAGCAAAATTTAGAGCCGATACCCATGGCATTTACGCCACAACTTCATTAAACGAGTACATGGTTTATATAGATCTGATGCTATGTAGACTTTTCGGGAGGAAAATCCCTACCCATTTCCCAGCTGAATGGGTGCCACTTTTACATGAAGTAGCCGAGGGTTACAGTTTCAACTGGGGTAAAATTTTATCAGATATTCTAGCTAAAGATATTACAGATTATCAAATGGAAAAATGGGAAGGTCAACCTGTATCTTTTTGCATGTCTGCTGACATTATGGATGCTATCTGTTACATGGCCCCTTTCCCCTTGATGAATTGGAGCTGGAATCCAGATTGCGTTGAACCCATCCATGGTTATCACTCTAAACTATGGGAGGAGAATGCTAAAGATTTCTTCTACGAAGTCTGTCACTACGTAATGATACATGTACATAAAATTTTGTATGGTTGTGTACCCCTCGGATTTCAGAGAAGATCGTGGAAAACCTTAAGGCGATTGCAGATTGGTTTATCGAAGAAAATTTCTCATATGTCAGGGTTTTCGAGTGCTCGATTCCCCCTCACGCACTTCCAAAGTTCCTTCCCGACAGACTGGTATGCAGGGAGGTGGCCTACCAAATAGTAACCGGTGGCATTGGCATGGAATTGAAGGCATCTCAGAAGAAGTTCTGGCCTGTTTTTCCTGTACAGATTGGGAAGTTTTCGCTGCTTAACTTTGGTCATACCAAGGTGGAAGCTGCAACACTAAAGGACATCAAATTGGTAGACCTTGAACTCAAAAAACATGACCCTTATAAAATTGTGGGGAACCATCTTGTTCATTGCAATCAGAAGGCATATGAACATGAAGATTTTCCCTGCAACGACATGTTCAAAGGAGCCAGAACATATGAAGAAGTAGTAGACAGAGTTCAAGAATTATCACCAGACCTACAGAACAACCTTCAGACTTTCCAGAAGCACATGTGAAGTGGTTTTCCAAAGGTACTACAAGGAGAATCGCCACCCCCTCCTCCGGCACAAGGAGATATTCCCCCAAGTTTCAGATCAGAGACTCAGGATAAAGGGACTGCAGAAGAAAATCCAAAGGAGACTGAAGTGTCCTCCCAGAATGCAGAAACATCACAAACAAAGCACCCAAGGATGGAAACAAAGGTTAGGCTCGAGACATTTTTAAAATCGGGTCAAACGATTCCTCCTTTATCATCGACTATTCCTGCTGATATCCCAGAAACTGTAGGAAAAGCACAATCTATAGAGTTGGGCAGCCCTATTGTATCATCGACTCCTTTGCAATCAACCTTTGGAACTCCCCATCTGGAAGTTGTATATGTAAGTGACCTTACTCCAATCTCTAGAGATGAGATACCTTCCTCTGACTACTTTTTCAGTAAGAAGAGGAAAGCAGTAGTGAAGAAGGAAATGCATTGGAAGGGGGACACGATGGTAAAGAAACACAGAGTGCTCGTAGATGGGTAGAAACTAGAAGAGGAAGATTTCGCCACAGAAGTAGCAGGCTCTATGGGAGCTTTGGCAAGGACCAATTTATTCTTAGTTGACTCTATGGTAACAAGGTTGAAACAGAAAAATCAAATGATAGCTTAGTTGCAGGACCAAATAAGGCACACAGAAAGTAATATTCGAGAGGAGGTGAATCAAAGAGTTGAACATGTCAGAACTATTGACAAACAGGAAATGCAATCGTTGAAGTCTAGTTTAGACGAAGCTAACAAGCAGATGTAAATGAGTCAAGTACAGGTTATTCGACAAGAAGAATTTTTGAGACAGCTACAGGCCGATTTGAAGTCCTTTGAAGGACAAGTTGTGGATATAACAACATTCCGAGACCAAGCACTAGAAGTTCATGAGAAACTACAAGCAGAACAACAAAACATGCTTTGTAAAATAGAAATCATTCAAAAATACTTCCTGGAAATAAGCCATTCACTGGATAACATTGTTTTCAGGGAAAAGGAGTCCACGACAGGTCATGCTTATTTTCAAAAGGCAACAACATTTTCGGCTAGAGACGAGGTACCAACAAGCCCAAAGCTGACTGTGGAAGAACAGATCAGGGGGGACATCATATTGAAAACATGGGAGGCCAATATCGTCGAAAGCATGAAAATGGCAAGAAAAGTTAAGAAAGAATGTGAAGAAGCGTTTAATCGACTAGATACAAAAACATTGGGCATTGGTAAAGGTGATTGTCCTGGGCTATTAGGACATATAAACGTTGTAAGGCATCAAATGCATATCAGGGAGGGCTGGGATGAAGCCCAGCTCGAAATATCACAATTAAAGCAGCTTGACATCACCCAAATTGATAAATGGATAATAAATCCAAATCTACGGTTGCAGTCGATGAAGTGTGAAAAGGAAAAGATTGAAGATAGGCTGCCCAAAATCTAGAGAAAGATGTATGTGTTTGAAGCAAAGGATGCTACAGAGCCTTCCAGAATTTTGGTACAATTTATAGAGAGGTGCGTCGAATGTTCTAGACCGAGCGAAGGAAGCGCTTTGAAGAAATAATGAAGTAACGCATACATACCCTTTTTGTCCAACTGGTAGAAAAATAAAAAGTAACCGAAAAAAATGGTTCAAATCTTGTATTTTGTAACCGTTAGCTCCTAGGATATTAGGAGAATACCAACCGTTTAGGGTTGATGATTTTCTTTGTACAAATACATCTTTTGAGTATGGAACCGAGGCTACTTTTGCTGATTGTAAAGAAGAAAACTCTCTTTATTGAGAATTAATACAAATGCAGGCCAGAGATTCTACATCTCATCTACTCTGAGTTGTGTGTTCTTTGTTTTTCCACATTCCAACATACTTCCATATATTTTTCTTTGATGAATGCAAATCACAATTTAGTACAACTTCTACTGTGGTTATTTTTCACTTAGTCATCTAATAACAAGCATATTTTCCTCTGTATTCACTGTAAGTTAATACAAGACCTTCATGTTGATTAAATGCTATATTTTATACTTCATTAAAGATTTCATTGATCACTTTCTTTTTCTGTTACAAAGTAGGATTCTTCAGCAATTGATGCCTTACTTTGATTAGCAGTTTTATGTTTTTCTTTCATTCATTCACTATTTTAAAGTTTGACTGAGGTGCGAGAAACAACCTCCGAGTTGTTATAATATTAATTCAATTTAAAGAGATTTCTTTTGTTGTTTCGCTGGTAAAGGGAAAACATTAAAAAACCTTTTCTTACATGACTGTACCTATTGTAAGACAACCCAATATTGAACCTGGTCTCATAGATCAGACCAGCATCGCTTTAAACCTTTTTGATACCATCCTAAAAACTGCCACTACCCGGGTTGAACTTGAACGTTCATGTGCAGCCATTGAAGATGACATAAACATTCAAGAACAATTGGAAGCTAGATGAAGACAAGTCAGAAATCAACCATAGCTTCTTTTCCTAAGAGTTTTTTTTATTCCTTTTCTATCATTTACCCTCTTTTTGGATGCCTAGACTCTATACTTTATAGCCTTGAGTACAGACTCTGGAACAACATATTTTTGGCGCCATTGTCGGGGGTGGAGAGACGAAATCATTTTCCCTGGGAGAATGACAGTTGTAAGTTTCTACTCTTTGATGGTGAACAAAGAGTGAATACCTTCCAAAGGCTAAGTTTTATTATTCACTTGGTGACTCCACATTTAAGTAAGATGGCATCCGGTCAGAGGAACACCAGACAAAACCCAGATGGTAAACAGACCACGCATGTTTTTGATCCCGAAAAAATAATAAAAGCAAGAGGTTCCCTTAAACAAACTACTACGGTCTACCAGCTTAACAAACTACTGCGGTCTACCAGCTTAAACACATGTAGTCTAAGGCTAAGATTCCTCTCGAAACGCTAACTTCACAAGAAGTTTCCACTCAAACCCTTTTTGGAGAAACATTGGCTAAGACCATTGAAGCCGATACCCTAAAGCCGATTTTAGTTTCCCAGGAAATTAAATCTGACACTCATCTGACTACCTCCTGCATCAACGAAGGTGAGAATCCCTTAGTAAAGCTTGCGTCGATTGATATCCCACCAACTCTTCAGTTAGATTTTCTGACCTCTCAAAGTCTCGAAGAGTATACCATATACTCAGATTCCACGCCTGCGGGTTCTCCCGTGTACATCTCTTGCAAATCAGAGGAACCGAGTCCCCGTATCCCGTTCCCCCCTTTTTCAGTTTTCTCGTCTCCCGATAAACTGTTTTCGAAGCCTTTCTCGCTCCATCCCGAAGAAGCCTAAGGATCGCTATACGTCTTTGAAAACCCTCTTTATAATCTACCAGTTACCTCCCCTAGGATATCTATGGCTGCTGCAGGAAGAGGAGGGGGCGACCAAGGGCCACCATCACCCCCACCCCCTAGAATTTTCACCAAGGTAGCTGCCAGATATGCTCCCTTGGTCCTCCCAGTACCCCTTCATGACTTACCTGAAAACTACATGAAGAACTTACCAAAGTTTATAGGGGAAGGAGACCTAACCGCAGTCGAACATATAAATTTCTTTGATCAATTCGCAGATATTCTAGGTCTCGAACATGAAGACGTGTATTCGCAGATTTTTGTCCAAACTTTCGAAGGACAGGTGAGAACCTGGTTTCGAAGTCTGCCTGCAGGTTCAATATTATCCTACGATGCATTAGAAGACTCTTTTCTCAGACAATGGGGCAAAAGAAAAGATCATTTATACTATTTGACTGAGTTTGGGGCTTTAAAAAAAAAGGTTCAGAAACTGTTATGGAATTCATTCAAAGATTTAACAAATTATATAATAAGATCCTAGTCGAAGTTAAACCGTCCCAACCTACAGCCAAGGTAACCTTTGCGGGAGCCTTCAAACCCGATTTCACACTTTTATTAAGAGAAAGGAGAGCAACCGACCTAACCCAAATGCAAGACGATGCCATAGAGATTGAGTCCAACATGATGGCTTCTAGTAAATTAAAAACAAAAATGGAAACGGGAAACAGAGAGACCAAACGTTTTAGGGAACAAGCTGGACCCTCAGGATTTGGGAGATCCTCAAATGATAAAATGGATGATATGGCTAGGATAATAAAAGAGCTATCCAATAAAATTTCGAGGATGGAGCTAGATCAATCCAAAACAGATCAATTCACTAGAGAGAATTCAGAAGAAACTCCAATCCTCAGATTCAACAAAGACAGATTAAAAATGAAGACCAAAAAATTCAAACTCCATTAAAAAGTGAAAATTTTATAGGAGTGTTGGGCCCCAACAACTCCCCCTAAATTTTTACAAAATTTAAAGGGCCCCCATTAGAATCTTGATAATTATGATGAGCTGCAGAATCAACATTTTCAAATAGTTCCATACCTTGGCTTGCTTTGAGACAAACTTAAGACATTCACTATAGTATGAGACATTCATTACAAGAGTATATGTCAAAATTTAGAAACGAGCATAGAAATCTCAATTTAAACAAAAACGTTAATTTTCATCAACTATTTACTTTCATTTAAATTATGATTATGTGTTCTTTCTTTTGCTCATTAGCAAGTTTGACTATTTTGAATAATGTGTTCAATACTTCATCAAATAATATCTTGGTCGGTTTCTCATTTTCATGAAATCATTTGGTGATATTAATTAATTAAATTTTTTTTTCATTTTGCATCTCATTTCAAAATAATAAAAATAATAATAATAAAAAACAATTATCTATCATTTGTTTGATTTTGTAAAAAACCAAAATTAATATTTCTCTCTTCTCCATTAACTTGAAGCTTCTAGAATTTTTAGGTCATATTTGAAAGGAAAATATAAACAACGTTTGTTTAGAACTTATAGTTAGTTTAAATTTATTTTTGATTGTATTGTTCTAGATTTTGTTTTATTCACAATTTTTAGGTTATTAATTTAGGTTTATTTTTGTTTCATAGATTTCTATTATCAAATATTTGATACGGATCTGATCATGGCTTGATTTTATTATCCAAATACGTTCAAGATGATTGATCCAAAAATAATATTAGATTGCTACAAATAATTTTATGAGCAACAACAAATAAAATTTGGAAATGCGTCAAGATCAGAAAGACGATTTTCCAAGACTGGTTGCAGCGAAACCATGAGGAATTTGAAGAAACGGTTGAAAACCCATAACCCAAATGGACCCATTTACTTTCCGCGTAGAAATTTTCTCAAAACAATGCACGATTTGAGAGATATTGATGTCTCTTTACAAGACAAATTTCAGGTGGCGAAAATTAATAGTGACACCCAGACTGTTCATTCATTGTATAAATATATGAGAAAGATCAGAGCCAGAGGATCCAAGAAATTGAGAGGAGGATTTTAATCTTTTCTCTTTTGTATATTATTTATTTTGTAAACTTTTCTTCTTTTCAAATGGAGTAACGGATGGTTGGAATCTTTGGGAGAATGGATGAGTATTTTCAAAGAAGAATATGGAATTCCAGGTTGCTTAATGGTTTTTGTCCTGTGAGTAAAATAATTTTATTTTCATTATAATATCTTCATATTCTTTGAATAATTGATTATGCATTGATTTAAATTAGTTTTAGTCTATTTTATCAATACATGGTTAATTGTTATCATTTATGTATTAATTTTTTCAATCTTTAAGAGTCTATTATCTTAAAAATTCTTCCAGGACTACAATACAATATGGGCATGTGATTTTGAGAAAGAATATGGGAAAGCAATTCATCTTTGGCTTTAGACCTATGTGATGCTTATTCCATTTCATTCTTTCATTACTGTTGTATTATGAGAATGTTATTATGGTTGATTTTAGCTTTAGCTTGTCATCATATGGCGTTTTCATACTATTAAATGTTATATGTTGTCCATAATTTCTTATTCCATTTTTTAAGTGTGATCAATCGATCATTTGATTATTGTGAAATTTATTTCTAATGTTAAATGATGGATAATATCAATACTCAAAATTGAGTTTTCTTTCATTCTTAAATATTGATTATCTTAAGATCACATGATTTTTAATTAATTGTTTTCCTATTGTTATTAATTTATTCCAATATCAAATACTTCTTTGAATGTAATCTGGAAGTGCTAGTATTGTTCTATTATAGGTTTCCCCTAACAACATTACAGGCAGGATCTCATACAACACAGAAAGATAATACCAGTTTCGTTGATCAGCTACAGGTTATTCTGTGTGTTATTTAGTTAAGTTGTTTATGAATGAAACAATGATTACATTAATGAGCTTTGATTGTTTTTGTGTCACTGTTTCAATCGTATTCATTTAGTATTTATTCATCTTTAAAAAAAAGACAAAAATAAGTGTTGTTCATATTTGATTCATAAATTTTATCAAACAATCATTTTCGCAAGATTTCATGCAAACCTTGTAAGCTGTATATAAACTGTTCATAATCATTTGTATATTCACATTCTTAGATAAATATTTGTAATTATTGTGTCGATTATTAGAATCTTTTCTTTAGTTAGTTTATTTCATTTTTCTATCTTTAGGACCCTAGTTGGCTAACGGAGCCATTAAACCTGTCAGAATAGGTTACACCAAACGACTTGGGTTATTTAGACAACCCCGGACCGGATCTATTCTTCCAGTTGACGGCAAGTCAAATTTGTCCGTCAACAAGGAGGGAATGAAATACAAGAATTTGAGGATCTAGAAGAAGATGTGAACAATTTAGGCGATGATTGCTTACAACCTCATTTAACTAAGGAAGATTATGAGAGGTCTCTGAACACAGAACAACCGCCAAAAAAATATAACAACATAAATAATACAGATGATTCTACCTATCAAGGAATGGCCGATACTATAATGGTCGAGCTCCAACATAAGTACAATCTAAGGCCTAAAAATAAATCGATGGCAACTACTCAAACAAAGAAAATCCTACCAAGAGGCGAAATATACGAGCCCGCTCCAAAAGACACCGTGATACAGAACACTAAAATAAAAGGAGTGGACCCACAAAATATCAAAATAAAGGAAGCTGGAATCCAAGCTGGGAAAACTAAGACAGTTGAAACACAGACATCGGAAACAAGAATAACTAAAAATAAAACAGTGCAAACGAATAAGTTAGAGAGGAAGGAGACCGAAGCTTCAACCAGAGAAATAGATAAAATTGTAGGAGGCTTCAGCCTAGAAAACGAGATAAATAAGATTAAGATACCAATACCCCTGGTTGAATTGGAAAAGAACCCTGTGTACCAAAAACAAATAACCAAAATGATAAATTTTTCAGATTTAGAGAGTCAGTCTGACGTGATAAATTTGGAATATGATAATCCTAATATAACTTTTGGTCCACATTTCGAAGGTGCCAGGGATACCGTCACCCCCTTCTACATTACACTAAACATGCACGATCGTTTGTTGCATAATTGCATGCTGGATTATGGAGCCTCACATAACGTGATGCCCAAATCTATTATGGACAGACTAGGTCTCGAAATCACCAGGCCGTATGGAGATCTGTATTCCTTCGATTCAAGGAGAGTTAAGTGTATAGGCATGATCAAAGATCTAGTGGTAAATCTTGCACAGGTTCTGGTAAAGAGTATTCTGATGGATGTAGTTATCGCTGATATACCTCTGAAATATGGTTTGCTATTATCTAGGTCTTGGGGAGCCAAGCTTGGGGGATCCCTCCAGCTAGACATGACCTACGCCACGATTCCCATTTTTGTTGGACAATTCACTCGTTTATATAGGGAAACACAGTTGGCATATACAGTAAGTGATCCGTCCAATCCTAACAATTACCCTGTTTATGTCGTCGATCAAGACCTAGGGAATTGTATTTTATCTTTTGATGACTGTGTAAATAATTGTACAAAAGAAAATTATATAGAGGAAAATAAATCAGAAAAGATAAATGAAAATGTATATAGCACTGGAATTTGGAAAATGTTTTTTGATGGTGCTTCGTCGTGTGAAGGAGCAGGTGCAGGGATACTTTTTGTAGCACCTGAAAATGAATTTGTTATCCCCTTTTCTTACAAACAGCTACAGTGGGACATAGACTACACAAACAATGTATGCGAGTATGAAGTCCTAGTCTTGGGGTTAGACGCTGCTAGGAAACTGAACATTAAGAATTTGGAAGTCTATGGAGATCCAAACTTAATTGTGAAGCAAGTAAATCGGCAGTATCAGGCCAAACACACGAGATTGAGATCTTATAGAAACTGTGCCTGGGATTTGATGAAAAAATTCTTCTCATCGGTTAAGGTTCATTACATTCCCCGTATAGAAAATCTACAAGATGATTCATTAGCCAAAGCAGCCTCAACCTTTGCACCCCTTACAACTTTCAAACTAAAGTATCACATAGAGGTGAGGCATAGACCCTCCATACCGAACAATATACAACACTGGCAGGTGGTCGAAGATGATGAACAGATCAGAAAATTCCTTGAAATGGTGGATGATTTTGCTAAAACCCACATTGACCAAGAAAACCAAAACGACCATACTTGGATTATGCAAGAGGGGGAGGATCCTCAAGAGTTCCAAGAAAAGATCGCAAATCATCGCATGTTAGTATTAAAAAATAATCAGATCCCTAAATGACTAATCCCTCTAGAAAGACTGTTTGACCAAAATGACATGCCCTTAAAGTCTACTTTGCAACCTCAACCAGAATAAGTAGAAGATTGCGATATAGGGACCAAAGAAGAGCCTAGAATAGTAAAAATATCAAAATATCTTGCTCCTGAGATGAAAGGTAAGTATGCAGATTTACTCGAGCAGTGTAAAGACGTGTTTGCTTGGTCTTATGACGAGCTGAGAACTTATGACACCACTGTGATCGAACACAAGATACCTTTAGAACCCAGTGTTAAACCTTTCAGACATAAACTCAGACAAATCAATCCCATTTTATTACCTATGGTCGAAAAGGAAGTTAAAAATATTTTGGACGCAAAAATAAATTGTACCACTGAGATAATCTGACTAGGTAGCTAACCTAGTCCCAATTAGGAAGAAGAGTGGGGAGATCAGACTGTGTGTAGATTTTAGAAATCTAAATAAATCCTCTTTCAAAGACAATTATCCGCTACGCAAAATGGATCACATTTTGGAAAAGGTGGTTGGGGCAAATAGAATGTCAATGATCGACGGGTTTTCGGGTTACAATCAGATTGCTGTCGCGAAGATGATAAAGAAAAAACTGTGTTCACCACCTCCTAGGGTACATTTATGTATGATAAAATGCCATTTGGTTTGATGAATGTAGGTGCTAATTTTCAAAGATCCATGAACATCACCTTCGTCAGTGAAAGAGATAAATTCGTTGTTATTTATCTTGATGATTTGATCGTTTTTTCTAAATCTGACGAAGATCATCTGATACATCTCAAGCAGACGTTCGAGAAATGTCGCAAATTTGGTTTGTCTTTAAATCTCAAGAAATCTCACTTTGCAATGCAAGAAGGTAAACTCTTGGGCCATATTATGTCTCGAGACGGAATTAAAATTGACCCTAAAAGGGTCAAAGCTATAGACACTACAAATATTCCTAGAAATATAAAGGAAATTTAATCATTTTTAGGAAAAATAATTTTTTTGAGAAGATTTATCCCGAACTTTGATGAAATTGTGAAATTGATCACAGATATGTTGAAGACGAACAACGAAGTCAAATGGACGGCCAAAGCTAAAGCGTCGTTTGCACGTATCAAGAAAGTTATAGGCAAAGCACTTGTACTAGCCAGCCCTGATTATCTAAAAAAGTTTCTGATTTTCTCATTTGCCTCCGAACACACAATTGCGACAGTACTCCTCCAGAAGAACGAAGAGGGTTTCGAGCAACCAATAACATTCTTCAGTAAAAGCCTTAGAGACACAGAATTGAAATATGATATAATGGAAAAACATGCATATGTTATGGTGAAGGCATTGAAGGCTTTCAGAATCTACGTGTTACACTCCAAGCTAATTGCATATGTACTCACCAGTTCTGTAAAGGACATATTGGTTCAGCCCGATAGTGATGGGGAGAGGGGTCGATGGCTTGCTAAAATTCAAGAATTTGATCTAGAGGTGAAACTGACGAAGCTCGTAAAGGGACAAGGTTTGGCTAAGCTATTAATTGAATCAAATTTCAGAGAGCTCAAAATAAATAACCTGCAAGAATATGAAGGATATACAAACATAGATGAATTTGACGACCAAACAACTACAACGAGAATCAAAGAGAAATTTGCA
Source organism: Picea engelmannii (assembly GCA_009831015.1). Lineage (NCBI taxonomy): Eukaryota > Viridiplantae > Streptophyta > Pinopsida > Pinales > Pinaceae > Picea > Picea engelmannii. The sequence continues at coordinate 268,431 of ML785202.1, read as the reverse complement.
TCTTTGGGTTGGTATAAAGACATTGTATCTTATCTTCTGACTCTGAAATGCCCAAACGATTTGTCTCCATCTAAAGCTAGGACACTAAAATTGCATGTGGTAAAATACTGTATCTCCGAAAGCTAGTTGTATTGGAAAGATCCTCTAGGTTTTCTACTGGTTTGTTTAGCAGAATTAGATACATAAAGGGTCATAAATGAATTTCACGAAGAAGTGTGCGGAGGAAATCACGCATGGAGAGCAACAACTTATAAGATTTTGAGAGCGGGATATTACTGGCCTAAACTATTCACAGATGTCAACGCCAAAGTCAGGGAAAGTAACTCTTGTCAATTATTTGCAGGTAAGCAGAAACTCCCAACACTACCTTTGGTCACGGTTAAAACAGAAGCTTCGTTTCAGCAATGGGGACTAGATTTTATAGGCGAAATCAATCCACATTCCAATGCGCAACACAAATGGATCCTGACCACTACAGACTATTTCAAAAAAATGGGTAGAAGCCATTCTGACTAGAAAAGCGACAGATTCAATGGTGACAGACTTCCTGGAAGAAAACATATTATCTAGATTTGGCTGTCATCGAAAAATAGTTACAGATAATGTCCAAGCATTCAAATCCATGGCAATGGTCAGTTTTTGTCAAAAATACAATATTATACTGGGTCATTCTACGACATACTACCCCCAAGGAAATGGGTAGCTGAATCATCCAATAAAATATTAATTACCATAATTAAGAAATTGTTGAATGAAAATAAAAAATCTTGGCATGTGCACTTAAAATACGCCTTGTGGGCAAATCGGATAGACACCAAGAAATCTATTGGCACTTCTCCATTTCAAATGGTGTACGGGACCAACGTAGTGTTGCCCATAAATCTGGCCTTACCTGTGATGAAACTTTAGCAAGATGATAAAGAAGAACCAAATCACACCACAAGAAGAATAAATCAGTTGATCGAAGTTCAACAAAACAGAATGGAAGTGGATGAAAAACTTCAAAGATATCAGGACAACATGAAAGCCCTATTCGATCATAAAGCTAAAGACAGAGAATTCCTCCCTGGCGACCTGGTTTTGAAATGTGACGCTAGGAGGGAAGACTCAACAAAACATGGTAAATTCGATCATATCTGATATGGACCATTCAGAGTCACAACTTCTGAAGGGAAGAACTCATTTTTACTAGAAAATTTGGATGGTAAAATCCTCAATGCCCCTATCAATGGGCGTTATTTGAAACACTATATGCAATAAACGATTTCCAAAATCCCACTGTATATACCGGTTTGTGTTTCTTGTTTTTTGTAGTTTTTCGGTAAGTTTTACTTCCACTACAAATAAAACAGGTTAGTGATTTCGTAGAGAAAAAAATATAAATAGTTGACACATTCAAACTCTGCGACTCTTAAAACCCTGACATTTTTTATGTTGTTTTCCTGCATGATTTTTGCTTACATCTCGAACATCAAAAAGAAGAAAAACCAACGATTGTATATCAAAAAATTGATTGTCCCCGAACATGTGATAAATAAGTAATTTACTAAGATAAGAATGAACTGGTAAATCCCAAGTATGAATTTCCAAATTGTTTAGATTTCCAATGAGTATCACCTGGTGCAACAATGGTTCATATATATAAATGTGCTCACCCGATGTGATATCAAAAGAACGAAGTTTTACTGTAGATTCTTAAAAAGTTCCTCGGGACAAGACAAAAAATAATTAAAATAAACAGAAGAGGTAAATCAAACTCAAAGAAAAGGTTCCAAGAGTCAGGATTGCGTTACCACAACTATGTTTATGAAACCCAAAGCCTTCTCTGTCATCTAGTTCCAGCCTATGGTTTTTTCTTCTTGATCCCAGATGCCTTCCCTTGATCTCCACAGAGGAAAGAGAGGTTAGATTTTAGCCCTGAAAGCTGACAAACGAATCTTTAGAAGAAAGGCCAGTGCTCATGACCCCTCAAACGCTTACCGAACAAAGATATGCATAGGTTAATCACTCTCTTAGTTCTTTTCACAGGTTCTGGGAGTTTAGTCTTGCTCAAGAGAAGATCCCCAGAAATAAATTTCTCCCATAAGTTTTCTTGCAGACTAAGATGTTTTGAAGGTCAAAAGGAAACTGATCCAGAGTAATCAAAGTGAGTTGACAGACCTTTGTTGCAAAATATTACACAGATATCACCCCTGGTATACTTTATACTAATTGATTGCCCCCACTTCATGTTTTAAAGAGAAAATATAAGACAGATGCTGAAAGGAAATTCATAATTGATTGCCCCCATCTAGTCCAAAGAGATGATGAAAGGAAATTCATTAAATGATTGCCCTCATCTCAACATTTAAATGCAAAGTTACAAATTGAAGTGGTGAAAGGAAATTCAATAAATGGAATCAAATAACTTCACCGGGGTACTGAAGAAGCTTGTTGGGAGTGAAACAATGTCTAAGATATCTGTAAGGCTGTTATACATGAATTATACTGAACTCCGGTAATTAGTTTTCTTTGAAGCTAGATCTACATCCCTAGTTCACGCAGGATTCCCTGATTAAAAACATTGAAATCACTTCACTTTGATGCAAGCAAAATCAACACAACCTGTTATAATTCCTAAGGTTGTTTTGATTATTTTAAGTAGACCTGAAATCAGTATCAGGGAAGAGGAAGTCATCGAATGGACTGAAATGGAGATTAGAAAGTGATTGAGTTTCGAAAGCTTTCAAGGGATAAAGATCAAACCTTCAATTCTCTCTGTACCCATTTTCTGAACAAGTTTTGCAGAAACAAACTAATGACTCCATTTGCCCAATAAAGACACATGGTCTACTGTTCTTCTCGTCCCACAGGGAGACAAGATCCCTAGCTGGAGCCTATGTTGAAACATATATCTTTTTCTGAACTTGAGATTAAAGGGAAGTTTCTTTCAGCTAAAAGTCCATTATGGAGCCGCCTTTCTATCAACGAATTAATTTTAATGAAGCTTACTTGGATTTTTCAGGAGTTGGCAGTTTGCGAATCATAAACAGTCACTGTCGAAGCCTCCTCAAACCCCCGATTCTCGAATCCACGAAAGTGTTAGAAGGTAACGCCACGTTATCAAAATATGAGAAGGTTAAATGTTAACAAGTCCCATCGCAATTTCGCGACTCGAGTTGCCTGTATGCTATAAGTTTCATGTCCGCGGTATCCGAAACTCTGAAAACTTATGATCTAATCGTGCTTAATCACGAGCTAAAAAATGTTTAACAGTTAATAAATCCCATCGCAATTTTGTGATTCGGGTTTCCTTACGTCAAAGTGTTATCAAAGTCTCGACCCTTGAAACCCCGACTCCCGAATTCACAAAGAATTAGAGATTAATTCCTAATCGCAATTAATTAAAAGTTTTAAAACAGATGATTAACGCCTAAGTTAATTACATCACGATTTTGCGATTCGAGATTTACTTATGTCACGATTCTCGAGAACACGATGCTCGAAACGTCGAAACTCGAAATACTGAAAGAATTAAGAGGTTAAACGTAATTAACTTAACTTTAAAACAACTTTAACGATATCAAATAATGTTTCGCGTTTCGCTATTCGGGAATTTTCGATGACATCCCTTTCAAAACCCCAGTCTTGAATCGTCGATATGCGACAGTGTCTATAACGAATTAATGGAGATATTTTTTGCGTATCCCTAGGCATATATCCCCCATTAAAGCATTTAATTTTTATCGCCTGTATCGGTACGTTCAATATAAGACGAGTTAAAGGTTAATAAAGGTTTGTCATTTTGAATTTCATTCTTACTTTTAGATTAGAAGCGAGTCACATTCTAAAGAGATTGCGCATTTATTCTCTGTAACAGGCTTCCATTTTAGCACGGACACCATGGCACCCAAAAATGCGCCTAAGAAGAGCGAGGAGGCTGGTGAAAGTTCAAATCCAGATGGAGATGTTATTTTCGACGCTACGCCGCATGCTATTGATTCAATCAAATCCTGGAGGCAAATCTTTGAAACCTTGGACTATGAGATTATGAATTGCCCCAAGGATTTCGGGAATGAAAGGACTGAGAACAAACTCAAAGACATAGCAGAGTCTGAGCTTCATAAAATAGCCGCACAACTGAGAATCATGCCATACAATAACATGATAGGCTGGGCTTTAGAGAAAGCCAACATTCAGACGAGGAGCATCCTAAACAGCCAAGGGGTCGTCATCGACTCATTAAGACCAGAGCATATCCAATTAATGTATAAACTGCCCTCTACTTCTAAATACATTTATAATGCAGAATTCGTACTGGAATTCCAAAGGAAGGAATGCACAAAGTTTGATCAGACGTATCCAGCTATAATCAAAGAATGGTGGGGATTACCAGCAAAATTTAGAGCCGATACCCATGGCATTTACGCCACAGCTTCGTTAAAGGAGTACATGGTTTATATAGCTCTGATGCTATGTAGACTTTTCGGGTGGAAAATCCCTACCCATTTCCTAGCTGAATGGGTGCCACTTTTATACGAAGTAGCCGAGGGTTACATTTTCAACTGGGGTAAAATTTTATAAGATAATCTAGCTAAGGAGATTGCAGATTATCAAACGGAAAAATCGAAAGGTCAACCTTTATCTTTTTACATGTCTGCTTACATTATGGATGCTATATGTTACATGACCCCTTTCCCCTTGATGAATTAGAGCTGGAATCCAGACTGCATTGAACCCATCCATGTTTATCACTCTAAACTATGGAAGGAGAATGTTAAAGAATTCTTCTACGAAGTCTGTCACTATGTAGTGATACATGTACATAAAATTTTGTATGGTTGTGCACCCCCTCGGATTTCAAAGAAGATCGTGGAAAACCTTAAGGCGATTGCGGATTGGTTTATCGAAGAAAATTTCTCCTATGTCAGGGTTTTCAGGTGCTCGATTCCCCCTCACGCACTTCTGAAGTTCCTTCCCGACAGACTGGTAGGCAGGGAGGTGGCCTACCAAATAGTAACCGGTGGAATCGGCACGAAACTGAAGGCATCTCAGAAGAAGTTCTGGCCTATTTTTCCTGTACAGATTGGGAAGTTTTTGCTGCTTAACTTTGGTCATACCAAGGTGGAAGCTGCAACACTAATGGACATCAAATTGGTAGACCTTGAACTCAGAAAACATGACCCTTATAAAATTGTGGGGAACCATCTTGTTCATTGTAATATGAAGGCGTATGAAAATGAAGATTTTCCCTGTGACGACATGTTCAAAGGAGCCAGAACATATGAAGAAGTAGTAGACAGAGTTCAGGCATTATCACCAGACCTACAGAACAACCTTCAGACTTTCCAGAAGCACAGGTAGAGTAGTTTTCCAAAGGTACTACAAGGAGAATCGCCACCCCCTCCTCTGGCACAAGGAGATATTCCCCCAGGTTTTGGATCAGAGGCTCGGGATAAAGGGACTGCAGAAGAAAATCCAAAGGAGACTGAAGCGTCCTCCCAAACGCAAAAACATCACAAACAGAGCACCCAAGGACGGAAACAGAGGTTAGGCTCGAGACATTTTTAAAATCGGGTCAACCGATTCCTCCTTTATCATCGACTATTCCTACTGATATCCCCTAAACTGTAGGAAAAGCACAATATACAGAGTTGGGAAACCCTATTGTATCATTGACTCCTTTGCAATCAATCTTTGGAACTCCCCATATGGAAGTTGTATATGTAAGTGACCTTACTCCGATCTCTAGAGATGAGATACCTTCCTCTGACTACTTTTTCAGTAAAAAGAGGAAAGCAGTAGTGAAGCAGGAAATGCATTGGAAGGGGGACACGATGGTAAAGAAACACAGAGTGCTCGTAGATAGGAAGAAACTAGAAGAGGAAGATTTTTCCACAGAAGTAGCAGGCTCTATGGGAGCTTTGGCAACGACCAATTTATTCTCGGTTGACTCTATGGTAACAAGGTTGAAACAGAAAAATCAAATGATAGCTCAGTTGCAGGACCAAATAAGGCACACAAAAAGTAATATTTGAGAGGAGGTGAATCAAAGAGTTGAACACGCCAGAACTACTGACAAACAGGAAATGCAATCGTTGAAGTTTAGTTTGGACAAAGCTAACAAGCAGATGCAAATGAGTTAGGTACAAGTTATTCGGCAGGAAGAATTTGTGAGACAACTACAGGTTGAGTTGAAGTCCTTTGAAGGACAAGTTGTGGATATAACAACATTCTGAGCCCAGGCACTGGAAGTGCATGAGCAACTACAAGCAGAACAACAAAACATGCTTTGTAAAATAGAAATCATTCAAAAATATTTCCTGGAAGTAAGCCATTCACTGGATAACATTGTTTTTAGGGAAAAGGAGTCCACGACAGGTCACGCTGCTTTTCAAAAGGAAACAACGTTTTCGACTAGAGAGGAAGTACCAACAAGCCCAAAGCCGACTGTGGAAGAACAGATCACGGGGGACATCATATTGAAAACATGGGAGGCCAATATCGCTGAAAGCATGAAAATGGCAAGAGAAGTTAAGAAGGAATGTGAAGAAGCGTTTAATCGACTAGATACAAAAACATTGGGCATTGGTAAAGGTGATTGTCCGAGGCTATTAGGACAGATAAATGTTGTAAGGCATCAAATGCATATCAAGGAGGGCTGGGATGAATCCCATCTCGAAATATCACAATTAAAGCAGCTTGACATCACCCAAATTGATAAGTGGCTAATAAAGCCAAATCTACGGTTGCAGTGGACGAAGTGTGAAAAGGAAAAGATTGAAGATAGGTTGTCCAAAATCCAGAGAAAGATGTATGTGTTTGAAGCAAAGGATGCTATAGAGCCTTCCATAATTTTGGTACAATTTCTAGAGAGGTGCGTTGAATGTTCTGGACCGAGCAAAGGAAGCGCTTTGAATAAATAATGAAGTAACGCATACATACCCATTTTTGTCCAACTAGTAGAAAAATAAAAAGTAACCGAGCAAAACGATGTGAATCTTGTATTCTGTAACCATTAGCTCCCAGGAGATTAGGAGAATACCAACCGTTTAGGGTTGATGATTTTCTTTGTACAAATACATCTTTTGCGTATGGAACAGAGGCTGTTTTTTGCAGATTGTAAAGAAGAAGACTCTCTTTATTGAGAATTGATACAAATGCAGGCCAGAGATTCTACATCTCGTCTACTCTGAGTTATGTGTTCTTTGTTTTTCCACATTCCATTATACTTCCATATATTTTTCTTTGATGAATGCAAATCACAATTTAGTACAACTTCTACTGTGGTTATTTTTCACTTAGTCATCTAATAACAAGCATATTTTCCTCTGTATTCACTGTAAGTTAATACAAGACCTGCATGTTGATTAAATGTTATATTTTATACTTCATTAAAGATTTCATTGATCACTTTCTTCTTCTGTTACAATGTAGGATTCTTCAGCGATTGATGCCTTACTCTGATTAGCAACTTTATGTTTTTCTTTCATTCATTCGCTATTTTAAAGTTTGACTCATGTGCAAGAAACAGTCTCTGAGCTGTTATAATATTAATTCAATTTAAAGAGCTTTCTCTTGTTGTTTCGCTGGTAAAGGGCAAACGTTAAAAAACCTTTTCTTACGTGACTGTACCTGTTGTAAGACAACCCAATATTGAACCCAGTCTCATAGATCAGACCAACATCGCTTTAAACCTTTTTGATACCATCCTAAAAACTGCCACTACCCAGGTTGAACTCGAACGTTCATGGGAAGCCATTGAACACGACATAAACATTCAAGAACAATTGGAAGCTAGACGAAGACAAGTCAGAAATTAGCCATAGCTTCTTTTCCTAAGAGTTGTTTTTCTTCCTTTTCTATCATTTACCCTCTTTTTGGATGCCTAGACTCTATACTTTATAGCCTTGAGTACAGACTCTGGAACAACAGGAGGTGTTAGCATACTTTTATCAGTTAGAGCAACTGTGAAGTGGCTTTGATTCTCTAGTAGCATTGAGACTTGAACATGTATGGATGGAAGAGCATGTCGAATTTACATAAAATATTTGGGAAACATGGTGGTTAAAGAGTGTCAAACTTATAGGAAGGTGTCCCTTGTACATGTTGACCATAAGTGTCTTTTAGAAAAAATATCTTGATGTAGGAGCTTGTCAAGGTTGCCCAATTTTTTTGAAAAACTTCCTTCTTTGGAGGTGTTAACATATTTTTATCACTAAGAGCAATTGTGTAGTGGCTTTGATTCCCTAGTAGCATTGAGATACTTGAACATGTATGGATGCAAGAGCATGTCAAAGTTACATGAAATATTTGGGAATTCTAAGACATTTTGAAGTTGTTAAAACACTATAGTTTGACCACCCCTGCCCATATTTGAAGGGTGGTCATTTGCAACCCATGGTTTCTTTTTTAAGACCCGAAAGAAACCTAAAGTCTAAGCTCCACTTCCTTAGGGATTTCAAGAAGGAAGAGAATAGCTCCAAGCTAGTTTTTTTTTTCGATATAAATATTAAAATATTGTAATTCCTTTTGGATAAGAAAAAGAAATTACATCCTGCAATGCCCCACATACATATCAAAATCTTCTCTCTCAAGGATTGTTTAAAAACCCAAAAGCTATAAGGACACTAAAAAAGATTACTTATAAATCGTTACATCTTTGTCCCACTTATACCTATTGTTCATATAAAGCATCATTGGCCTTCTGACACAAAATTAAAAACTATTTGTGCCCCCCATGCCTTCTGACACAAAATTAAAAACTATTTGTGCCCCCCATGCCTTCTGACCCAAAATTAAAAATTATTTATGTCCTCCCCACCCACCAACTCACTCCAAACTAGTTATTACTTAAGCATGGATATTTGATCATGTTGAAATATTGTAACTGCGAATAATATTCTAATTATAATTGAGTTATTATTATATAGATCAATCCCCTTTTGTGGATTGATCATGTCAAGACTTATGTATGACCAAATCCCCTTTTGTGGATTGGTCAAACCATATTCATATGGTGATATTTGAGAAGTCAGCCACTAGGGTTTATTAAAGTGGTTTTAACCACTATTGGAAAAAGTCGACCCTGCTTGGTGAAGAGACATAACCCTAGCGCCCCCTCAGCTAGTATAAATAAGTGAGGATGGTGCCTCATTCATTCACTCACTCACTCAACAAGTGCACATCTTTTAGAGGTCGATGCAGTTGCAGGAGGAAGGAGAGAGAGGTGCATGCTCAGTCTTGGTTTATTCTTGGTGGTTTTGTCTTTAGTCTTGGCACTGTATTGGCAATCTATTATTGAGGAAGTTTTTGCTGGGTTTTCTCCCCCATGAGGTTTTCCTAGGATAAAATGATGTGTACATTGTGATTGTGTTTCTTTCAGTGATCTTGCTTACGTTGTTATGCTCTAGTAAATTGAAAAGAACTTAATAACAACTTTAAATTTAACATGGTATCAGAGTTGAACTGAATAGAGCACCTTTCACTAGGTAATAAAAAACGTCACTGTGGTCGTACAAGAAAATTGGGGATTTTTATTGGAAATGAATTCTAACTAAAAACCATCTAGAAAAGTGTGTCCTACCCTAGCACATCATTTGGAAGCTTAAGCGCACCTTTTCAGTGGCCAGAACCTCCGGAAAGTGAAACCCTAGTTTTGGTTGGTACCGGAAAACCAAGAAACCAGAATGAGTACCAGAAGTACCAGTCCAGAATGGTGCAGGTCAAGTTTCAGGGTAAAACTTAGAATTTTCTGAAACAACCAGCTCCAACAAACCCGCTTCAACCCAGCGCATATAGTCCCTGGATCAGAATTCAAAAAATTGAAGTTTGAAAAATTAGGGTTTCCTCATAAAACCCTAAGTTGATGTTGCAGTTGTAGTACCAGTTGCAGTTGCAATTGCATTATTAGTTAAAGTTGCAGTGCCAGTTCCTTCATGCTAGTTGCAGCACCAGTTGCAGTGCCAGTTCCTTCATGCCAATTGCAGTACCAGTTGGAGTGAAAGTTTTTGTGAAGTATTGGGACTGTTGTTTTATTGTCCTAGTGCGCCTTACCCTAGCAAGATATTGTCAAAGGTATGCACTCACATATGTTTAAAATGTATTATTCTAAAGGGTATTTGCAGGAGAAAGGATCTTTTGACAATCATAGATCCAAAAGGATCTCAGATCCAACACACTCAGAGGAATAATGCACCCTAGGTTTGATCATTTTGATATGCATCTATTCGTTATGACATTATTTTGACATATAGATTGTATGTTGAAGCTATGACCATCATACTAACCATTGGTCAAAATTAAAGTCAAGGTATTAGATTGATTAAAGTTGAGATTATAGAGTTTACTCTCTAACTTAGATTTCTATCAAGAAAGCATATTATCTCAGTACAGAGGACAGGTTGAAGAGAATACTTGTCATCTTGAGCGAAGGAGTCTAGGAAGAAAAACAACAACACTCATTCTTGAGGACAAGACTCTAGGTTCCAGGTTTGATTGATTAATTTGAGAAGATTCAAACTTGCACATGTCAAGTTTGATAACTACCTCATTACAAGTAAACACTATAGTTGAGATAAGCAATCTTTAAAAGGTTTTATACTTGGTAGCATGTGAGCATTATTAAGATGAATGCTTATTGAAATCACTTACTAGATACAACTAACATCTCCTCTAGGAGAAACTTATTGTTTTGGTTCTAGATTACCATGGAGGAATAATTGATCACAACACTAGAAGAGTGTTGCTCTCATTTCGTATTGTATTTCTTACTTTTGACCCTTGTTTCAGGTAGGTCACAAGTAATAGCTCTAAAGGAGATAATGTGACGATTGTTCTTGATATTGTTTTATCATTATTATAAAGAGTATTATACTTGTTTGTTGTTTCTCCCTTGTTTCAGGGGATAACCCTGAGGAAGCTATAGTAATGGTTGCAAGAGGCAACATACTAGATAAGACATGGAGTAGACTATCCAAGTGGTATACGTGATCGTATACATTCATGTACCAAAGAAGATGAAGAAGAAACTACTTTTGAGATACAAAGTATCTCATATGGGGATTGATTGTAAGGAGCAGAAGGCTCCAAAGATGACCGAACATTATAACAGAACTCACAAGTAGACTTGGTCAAAGGATACTGAAGCCACCTTTATAGGAAGCATAATTTGTTTGAATTATGACTCAACTGTTCATATTAAGACTTGGTATTCAACACCAAGTATATCCTGCAGAGACTATGAAGTTTTTGTAGACTCAGAAGAAATCAAGACTTAGAGTAAGCCTGATCTCATAAAGGATCAAATGAAGAGACATATTCCAATACTGGGAGACAAATGCCATGAGTTGAGAAGACTAGATCGTAGCTTCAGAGACTTCTAGGGGATGTGAAATCTCCTGAGAAGATTCTTTTGTTTCAGTCACAGAGAAGGAAGCCAATTAGAAGGACCAGGATATGGATTTTTCCTTAAGACGAGAAAGGAATCCAGTGGTGACTTCCAAGATTGATCTAATAAATCAAGCATGTTGCAGATAACAGTATAAAGATATACAAGCCTGATTTGTGTCCAGAGGATTCTCCCAGCAAGAGGGAGAAGACTATGATGAGACACTTGCTCCAGAAATCGAAGAAATAGTTCCATTATTCGTAAAGACAACCGGAACAACCATGATTCAAATACAGTATGAGATTCAGGGGGAGCAATCCCCGTATTTGAGATTGAGTTATCTCTAGTGTGAGTTGGTGTAGTACATTAGTCAGGCCATGAAGACATGACTACAATAGCAGATAGAGTTACCTCCATGAAAGAAGAAGAGCTACCTTCAGTATCTGAGCCACTCTTAGTTTCAAATAAAGTTGTTGTAGTGATAGAGTAGAAAAGTTACTCTCAAATTTCAACAGCCACAGTGAGAATGGAGCAGTCATTCTCAGCTTCATAGCAGCTGCAGGTGCAGAGTCCCAGTTCCAGAGGAACAATTGCAGAGAGAAAAGAGGACATACTCTCAGACAGTGATACATATAGTGCTTTGCAGAAAGCACATAGAGCTAGCACATGATTGTGCATATTAAGTTGAAGTTGAGCAAGTGTACTAGGTTGGTACAATGTGATGTGAAAATTTGGTTTCGAAGTACAGGAGAAGAAGACTCATGTCTAGAAGTTGAAGCAAGCTCCAAGAGCTTGGTATGTGAGGATTGATAGTTTTCCAATGAGCTTGGGATTTACCAAGAGTAAAATTGATTCCAATCTTTACTTCAAGATTGTGGATGATGGACTAGTTATATTGTTGCTATATGTGGATGACTTATTCTTGAAAGGTGAAGAAAATCTCATCACAGATTGTAAGAAGAAGCTCGTTGTAGAGTTTGAGATGAAAGACCTAGGCCTGATGCATTATTTCTTAGGTCTTGAAGTTTGGCAGAGCCCAGAGAAGATCTTCCTTAACCAAGGGAAGTATGCAGTTGAAATACTAAAGAGGTTTGACATGTTGGAATGTAAAGCCATGAACACACCCATGGAAACAAAGTTGAAGCTCCTAGTTGCTACTTCGTCAGAGTTGGTTGATGCTACTATGTACAAACATATTATTGATTCGTTGATGTATCTGACAAATACCAGGCCAAATGTATGCTTTGTTGTGAACACCTTGAGTCGGTATCTGGTAAATCCAAAACGTGTTCACTTTGTAGCTGTTAAGCATGTGATGAGATACCTTAAGGGTACGTTGGATTATGGTCTCTGTTATACTAGAGATCATGACTTCAGACTGCATGGTTATACTGATTCAGATTGGGTTGGAAGTGTTTCTGATAGAAAGAGCACTTCAGGATGTTGTTTCAGTCTGGGGTCAGCCATGACTTCATGGCAGAGCATGAAGCAATCCAGTATTGCTCTCAGCATGACAAAAGTGGAATATCTTGCAGCATGTTCCAACAGTTGTGAAGCCATATGGCTTTGGAAGTTGTTGACAGGTCTAATCGATCAGGAGATGGAAGCCACCGTGATTCTATGTGATAACCATAGTTGTATAGATGACGGAGAACCCAATGTTCCATGATAAGTCGAAGCACATAGAGATCTGGTATCACTACACTCGTGATATGGTACAGAGGGGAGTTGTAAAGATCCAATATGTTGGCATAGATGAGCAGGTTGCAGATGTGTTGACCAAGCCTCTCTCGTGTAAAGTTTGAATACTTTCGAGACAAGCATGGTATAGTCCGAAAGGACCTCCTTTGAAAGGGGGAGTGATGTTGATGATATTGTGGTGTCCTGACCAACAACAAGTAGCTCCATTAGGATTTTATATCCTAGGGGATTGATCATCCCTGGACAGATCCCGAAGGTCCGGTAATGATGATATGTCAAAGTACCTGTGCATGTATATGCCCACTGTGGTCAGTAGTGGTAGCTCTGTTACAATTTTATATCCTAGGGAATCTTTTGATTCCTAGGAAGACCCCGAAGGTCTGGTAAGGACGGTCTGTCAGAGTACCACATAGTAGCTCTGTTAGGATTTTATATCCTAGGGAATCTTATGATTCCTAGGCAGATCCCGAAGGTCCAGTAAGGACAGTCTATCAGAGTACCACAAAATGTTGTTGTTTCACCTGCCTCATTATGTTGCCATATGTTGATGATGTTGTTATCGCAACCTCGTGTTGATGATGTTGTTGTCTCAACCTCATGTTGATGATGTTGTTGTCTCAGCCTCGTGTTGGTAATGTTGTTGTCTCAGCCTCGTGTTGATGATGTTGTTGTCTCAACCTCGTGCTGATGCTGTTGTTGTTTCAGCGTCGTGCTGATGATGTTGATTAATTTAGCCTCGTGTTGTTGATGATGCTGTATCGACCTCGTGTTGTTGATGATGTTGTACCAGCCTCGTGTTGTTGATGATGATGTACCAACCTCGTGTTGGTGAGATTGTTGCTCTAGCTTCATGCTATTGATGTTGATGTTTCAGCTTCACGCTGACAATGATGATGATGATGTTATTCCAGCTCCATGCTATGAATGATGATGATGATGCTATTCCAACTCCATGTTGTGAATGATGATGATGATGATGTTATTCCAGGTCCATGTTGTGAATGATGATGATATTGATGATGAGAAAAACTTCCGATGATTTGTAGATATCCTAGTCAGTGTTCCAGATGTTGATGATGTTGTTTCCCTCTCTCTCTCCTGATGATGTTGTATTGGGTTATGTCAATGGAATACCCTTCTTGTAAAGGGGGAGTCTTAAAATATTGTAACTGCGAAGAATATCTAATTATAATTGAGTTATTATTATATAGATCAATCCCCTTTTGTGGATTGATCACGTCGGGACTTATGTATGACCAAATCCCCTTTTGTGGATTGGTCAAACCATATTCATATGGTGATATTTGAGAAGTCGTCCCCTAGGGTTTATTAAAGTGGTTTTAACCACTATTGGAAGAAGTTGGCCCTGCTTGGTGAAGAGACATAACTCTAACGCCCCCTCAGCTAGTATAAATAAGTGAGGATGGTGCCTCATTCATTCACTCACTCAGTCACTCAACAAGTGCACATCTTTTGGAGGTAGTTGCGGTTGTAGGAGGAAGGAGAGAGAGGCACATGCTCAGTCTTGGGTTATTGTTGGTGGTTTTGTCTTTAGTCTTGGCATTGTATTGGCAATCTATTATTGAGGAAGTTTTAGCTAGGTTTTCTCCCCCATGAGGGTTTCCCGGGATAAAATGTTGTATACCTTGTGATTGTGTTTCTTTCAGTGATCCTGCTTATGTTGTTATTCTCTAGTGAATTGAAAAGAACTTAATAACAACTCTAAATTTAACAGATCCCAGAGAGGGTGGGCTTAAAACTGCAATTTCACTTTTGCAAAGATTGTGTAATGTTCTTGACTTGGCTAGTCTAGGAAACGTTGCTAATGTGTGTGTAGGATCAAAGGTTTACAACATATAAATGATCATACAAATAATAAACGCGACAAAAGACTGCAAAGTTTGTATTATGATATCTCCGTGAATTACAAAATGCTCGAATGCGGCTGAATAAACTGACAATACTCGACTGGATCAACAGACAAAGGATCTTAGCCGTAATACAAATAAGCAACAGCGGTTGAATTAAATAACAACACTCAGCTAGATCAAAAGACAAAAGGATCTTAGCCGGAATAAGCAACTAAAAGATAATACCCAGAATATGGGAGCACTACGGAATCAATGAAGAATGATGGAAGACTTGGATGATCTTCCCGGTGACTAGGGTGTGTCTTTCAACACTGAAATCAACCAACTGGTGTCTTCCTCCTGGAATACACTGAACTATCTCTCCTGAGATGCGTCTCTTCTCCTCAATGACAAGTCATAATTTGCATAATGATGAATTAGGTCGCTGACCCTTCCTTTATAGCTTTCCAAAACCCTAAATCATGATGAAACCTTAATTCACTGTTGACTTCCAAAACCCTAAATCACTGTTGAAACCCTAATTCACTGTTGACTTCTATTTTTAGCTCATAATGACTTAAAAGTGCTTTTAACCCTTTTTAGCTCAATGTCACTTTCTGAATATAACACCTGTGACTGGAGTGACCTCTAGTAACCCTGTTTACCCCTCTTTGGCCCTGGCTATAGTCTAACAGGGTGGTTTAGACCATTAAGCCTCCTCTCTGGAGCTCCTATTTGGAAAGGGGCATTACAGTCCTCCCTTCCCGAAATTGCTTGTCCTCAAGCAATACCAGTCCAGGGTGTTGCAACACCTGCTCGCTCTCCCAAGTAGCGTCCTCTATTGAAAGCCCTCTCCATCTGATCAAACACTCTCTAATGACCCTGCTCCTCAGTTTTTTCTCCCGGAACTCCAAAACCTCCTTCAGAACTAACTCCAACTGTCCCTCCTTATCCAGCGGGGGAAGCTCCTCTGATGTGCTAATGAATTGTCCCACTGCCTTTTTGAGGCAAGACACGTGGAACACGTTATGAATCTTGCTCCCCTATGGAAGCTCTAGCTCGTAAGCAACCTCGCCTACTTGGCACATGATCCTGTAAGGGCCATAAAATCTGGGTTTGAGCTTCTCGACCCCACTCTTCTTCAGAGATGACTGTCTGTAGGGTTGGAGTCTCAAGAAAACCAAATCTCCAACCTTAAAGATGTGCTCTATCCTGTTCATGTCCGCACTTATCTTCTGTCGGTTTTGCGCCGTCTGCAGGTTCTCTTTCATCAACTTGAGGATCTCCTGACTCTCTATGATCCAATCCTTGGCCTTGGGAGCTCTGCTCTCCTCGAAGACCAAGTCTACCAAAGTGGGTGCATCATATCCGTACAATGCTCGGAAAGGTGTCATACCAATGGACATGTGGAAGGTGGTGTTGTAGCAATGTTCTCCTAAATGTAACCACTTTACCCACATTCTTTGTTGTCCTCCTACATAGTTCCTCAAATACCCTTCAACCCACTGGTTGACAATCTTGGTCTGCCCATCTGTTTGAGGGTGATAGTTGGTGTTAGGTGTCAACTCTGTCCCCACCAACCGAAACAACTCTCTCCAAAATGTCCCTATGAACCGACTGTCCTGTCACTGACGATGTTCTTCGACAACCCATGAAGTCTGAAGACCTCCCTGAAGAAAAGCTCGGCTACCTGAACTGCGCTGTACTCTGTCGGTATGGCGTAGAAGTGAGCAAACTTGGTTAATATGTCGACCACTACATAGATACAATCCTTACCCTGGACCTTGGGTAGACCCGTGATGAAGTCCATAGATATACTCTCCCATTTCTGCTCTGGAATGGGGAGTGGATGAAGTAGCCCTGCTGGAAGAGCATGTTCTAACTTGTTCTGTTGGCAAGTCACACACTCACTGACGTGTCTCGTAACGTCCTGTTTGAGGCCCTTCCATGAGAACCTCTCTCTGATCTGTCTGTAGGTTTTGAAAAAACCCTGATGGCCTGCTAGAGGTGAATCATGAACTGCAGTGAGGATATTCTTCTTAAGCCCTGAATCTGGCACCAATTAGACTCTATCCTTGTAAAATATGGCATCATCAATGACCCTATACCGGTCATCCTGTATCTGCCCATCCATCACCTCACAAGCGAACTTGTTCTTGGAATATTCCACTAACAAGTGAGATTTCCAATCTGTTGAAATCTCCATCAAAGAACATGCCGCAGGTCTCCTCGATAGTGCATTGGCCACAATGTTCTTCTTCCCCTTGACATACTCTATGTCAAAGTCGAATGCCTGTACCTTCGTCACCCATTTCTGTTGGCGCTCACTAAGGTCCT
>ML785202.1:212314-238906 GCA_009831015.1 Picea engelmannii | reverse complement strand
TGGCTTGACTTCTTCGGCCTCGGTGGGAGGAGGAGAGATGTGATTTTCCATCACAAAGTGGCAAGGACAGACACAACAAGAACCAGAGGAGCGACGAGTGTGGGGGATCCGACCTGTCAAGCAAGAGCGGTAGCTGGATCGAATCAATATGGAGTGCTCTCTAGGCATGAGAGCAAACCAAGAAAGGCGGTGACTGAGAGTGGTGATGGTGGAGAAGAATCGTGAAACCAGGGAGAATAACTTGTGACAGGGGAAGGGCGACAAACTAAGTGTGAGTAACCAGAGTGCGCGCAGAGCATAATAGAAGGAAAACATCATATGCTTCCCGAAGAAGATGTCGAACTTAAGGTGTGGAAGGATCTGGAGACTCTTTGACTTCACACGACTAGAGGTCATGGTGCAATCCTGCTGGAGTGACATCGCAAGAAGAGGGCAGATCAGGAGTTAATGAGCGTCGTCGGGACACCAATCGAGGCGATTGGGGTGGTGTCATGAGGATCTAAACTTCTCGTAGCATGGTAGTTAGATGGCACCCCATTTGGGGTTGGGTTTTCCCTTTGTGCTAGTTGATGCAAAGGTGGTCAAGCCTATCACCCCGCAGGGTCTTCTTCCTCAACCTCCTTGCTCACAGGATCGTTTCCAAATCCTCCTTTGGAGCCGAAGCGGCTCTTTTGGATTCCTTCGGGAATCCCTGTAGAAAACGCAAATCCACAGGTCCTTTCTTTCCCCCTCCTCGGCCTTCGGCACCTGGCCGGGGTCAAATTCCCCACAGGAATGTTACTATCGGGCTTCGGGGTTTCACGTTTCTTGAGGTTGAGGGTCACAGACCTATCGAATCCCCGATTGCTGATGTGCCCATTCTCATGGCGCTAGCCCCTACCAGCTATGACCTGGTCCATGCGACCACCATACCATAAGACCGCAGCCTTATCCTTTTGTCAGGGTTTCCCACTATCGGGATTTTGACACCCACGGCATTCTGGCAACTTAAAACACCGATCCTCGATCTCCGACGCACTGTATCCTCAGCCCTGGTCCACATGGCCGTCACACCGTGACCATGGTCATTATCCTCATCGGAGTTTCGGGCTTTTCGGCGTCAATGTTCATACGTCCCCGAGATCCCCGATCCTCCGATGGCCAATATCCCGATGGCTAACTCGTGGGCAGCCTCTGTCCAATCTAACGGTTCCTGTTGCTCCCTCCTGAGCTCCCTGCGCACCTTCTCCTGCACTTAACCTCCGCGCATCTTCTCCCGATCCAACGGCTGTCGGGATTTTTTATATGAGATCCGATGGCTGTTGGTCTTCTCCTTCTGTGACTCCTCCTGAGCTCCTCCTAAACGCGTAAAACCAACGGTCCAGATCCGTCTCCTGCCGATCTGACGGCTGCTGAGTTTTCCCGAGCTTCCTACGCGTTCTTCTTGCCAAACTTGGACAAATTCCAAGCTCTCAAAGGTTCTGACCTTTTTTCTCTTTTCTCTCTGCGAGCTCCTTCGCCTCGAGCCTCATCGCGTGTTTTCCATAACGCTGACCCTCCTGAGATTTTATAGATACTCAGACCCCTTTAGGGATTTTCTCTTCTTTCTCCCACAGATGGAGAATAAAAGGCCTCCCAGGCTCTCTGTTTGCTCAAACAACCTCCTCGCTGAGACTTTCTGGGTATTCAATAACCCGACAGAATTCCTTCAGCGGATTCTTCTCTTGAACCCAGAACTCAAAGAGTTCTCTTCATTTCTTCTGCGCCTATCTACGCATAGTTCCTCAACGCCCCCCTGGCGGAGTACTCGTTCAATGCTCGCTCGACAGAGCCTCCCAGAATCCTCAACGATTTCGTTCCTCTTCAGAACTCACAGCGGAGTTCTCTTCCTCAGCACCTCACATGCACGCTCAATGCCCACTCGGCAGAGCTCCACAGAACCTACAACAAGGTTTCTGTCTGCAACTGTGTCCTCTCCCACACAGCCTACCTCTTGAGGTGTTCAACAACCTCAAAGGTCTTCCTCCTGAGTTGTTGACTTCAGTTTGTGCCTCAGCACGTCTCTGTCTGACTCCTCACGAGTTCAGAAGTGCAACCTTTGTGCACGGCCATTAGAACCTCAACGTTCTGTCCCAGCCTCCTAGTGTGAAGCCTCAAAGACCTTCAACCTGAAATCAAACGAACCCCTGCAGAATGCACCCATATAACATATACATTCACAGCATAAACAAGGAACACACACCGACATGCATATATGACAGAATAATGCAGGAAAAACTGCTCTGTATTAATAATGGCAAATGCCTGTATATTTTACAAGGTGTTCCTGAGCTCTCTCGGCTCCTCTCTACTCTACATTGTCTACTTGACTAACTCAAAATGAGATCTCAAAATCTCTTTTACCTGAGGGGCTCATTGAGCGCTTCCCTCCAGGATTCATCTACTCTAATTAATTACAATCAATGGTTGTCTAGTCCAGCGTATGGATCTAGATCTCAGTCGATCTACCATAAAGGCCGATCTTAACTAATGCCTGCATAAAGCACGGCTTTCCTGGCTCAACAGCCTAGCTCATTTAATTACATTCATTTCAAATATTTGAAATGAGGCTGCGCCTCTCTTTTCAGCGCGCGATTTGAATTTGCTGGCGTGGCTGCTGGCTGGCCGCTGACGTGGATGCGATGCTCCTACATCATACTCCATAGCTGCAAAATTCATGAGCTCTTGCTCATGAGCTTCCCCTGTAGCTATCGGGAATCCTCCCGGATCCCAAATGAATTTTTGGAGTTGTTCATCCGTTCCGTGCTGCTACTGCTGCTGCCTGTTTCCTTCTGCCCAGCTGCTCCTTGCTGGCAGTTACTGCTGACTCTAACATCAGCCTGCTGATCTCCATAATCACCTCATCCAGCTGCTCCAGTGGCTGGCTCTGTTGTTGCAGTCTCCTCAGCTGCAAAATTTTTTTGCCATCAGGAAGATCACTATGATCTCCCATGCCTACCTCATCAGTTTCCAACTTCTCTTGTTGGATGTGCACTCCCTGCACTCTCACCCTTTCCTCCAGGGCTTCCATCTGTTCCCACAGATCAGCAAAGAAAATGCTATCCGTATCCTCTTCTTCTGCTACTGCAACCTCCTCTGTTGCATTGGTTTCAGCTTCTCGGCTGAAAATGTCAAGCCATTCTTCTGAATGCTCCTTTCTTTCTTCCATTTCTGCTGCAACTCCTATGTTGCAGTCCTTTCAGCTGCATGGCTGAAAGTATCGAGCCATTCCTCAGAATGCTCATTTTCCTCTTTTGCTCCTGCTTGAGCTTTTGCTGTCAGCCCCAATGCTACAACGTTCCTCTGTTTAGCTACCTGGCTGAAATCGCTGAGTCGTTCCTCAGAACGCTCCTTCTTTTCATCCTCTTGGGCAGTCTCAAGTGTCTGCTCCAATTCCTTCCTGACAGTCTCAGCTGACTGTTCTGCAGTTGCACCATTTGCAACGTAATTTTCGGCCTCCTCCTGGGCAAATGGTAGGAATATTGAAATTCCTCCAATCATCATTCGGCTCTTCAAATTTTTCGCTGCTGTCAGCTGCACCTGCTGATCTTCTTGCGAGCTCATCTACTCTGTCTGCTCCTCTGGCTGATCCAAATTTCTCTGCTCATCCCTGCCCACCTGGCAATATGGGATGTTTCTGCTGCTGCTTCCCTGGCAGACCATGAGATCAACCGATCCCATCTTCATCAGTAACCCCTGCTGAATTGAACTCTCCTCTGAGTCCATGAGACCTCCAACTAGTCCTGCCTTCTCATCTCTGCCCATATGGCAATATGAGACGCTTCCGCTGTCACTCTGGCAGTCTTCGAGATCCCGCAATGATCCCAATATGCTTTTTGTTTCCTTGCCCATCTGGAAATATGGAAACTCTCCACTGTCCTCCTAGCAGTTTGTGAGATCTTCATCTGATCTCCACTCGTTGCCGCCTTGGCAATCTGGAATTTCTTCCTCGCTGCTCATCTGGCAGTTATTGAGATCCTGCAGCGATCTCTCATCTTTGCCCTCCTGGCAAATTGAAATTCCCTCACTGTCCTCCTGACAGGTTGTGAGATCCTCAACTGATCTCAGCTCGTTGCCCTCCTAGCAAACGAGAATTTCTTCTTCTCTACCCATCTGGCAGTCTTTGAGATCATCAGGCAATCCCAATTCAGATTCAGAATCATCGAGGCTGTCTCCAGTCTCGGGTTCACATATCGAAACCACTTCTTTATCCTGCCGCATCAGTAATTCGAGCCTCTCTATCTCTGCTCTGATGTTAGCGAGCTCTTTATCCATCTCTGCAAGCTTTTATGCCTTGCTTTTCTTCCTGTGGCCTTCAGTAGCCATCCTGCTACCTCTATCTGCCTTCGTGGCAGATCTGCTGTTGTCACTCCTCATCATGAGTTCAATCAGCTTCATCTTTGCAGTCCTACAGACTGTCTATGGACTGCTGCCTACCTGCAAGCAAGTCCTCACAGAGTTCTCCAATGCTCTGTCTTTCTTTCACCTGCAATATACAGATGAAATCCCGCTCTGATACCACTTGATGTGTGTATCAGAGTGCTTCGGTTTCTCTTTTCTCTTTCCCCTCCTGCCTGAAATATACAGACAAGGTATTTAGCTCTGATACCACTTGATGCAAAGGTGGTCAAGCCTATCACCCCGCAGGGTCTTCTTCCTCAACCTCCTTGCTCACAGGATCGTTTCCAAATCCTCCTTTGGAGCTGAAGCGGCTCTTTTGGATTCCTTCGGGAATCCCTGTAGAAAATGCAAATCCACAGGTCCTTTCTTTCCCCCTCCTCGGCCTTCGGCACCTGGCCGGGGTCAAATTCCCCACAGGAATGTTACTATCGGGCTTCGGGGTTTCACGTTTCTTGAGGTCGAGGGTCACAGACCTCTCGAATCCCCGATTGCTGATGTGCCCGTTCTCCTGGCACTAGCCCCTACCGGCTATGACCTGGTCCATGCGACCACCATACCATAAGACCGCAGCCTTATCCTTTTGTCGGGGTTTCCCACTATCGGGATTTTGACACCCACGGCGTTCTGGCAACTTAAAACACCAATCCCCAATCTCCGACGCACTGTATCCTCAGCCTTGGTCCACGTGGCCGTCACACCGTGACCATGGTCATTATCCTCATCGGAGTTTCGGGCTTTTCGGCGTCAATGTTCATATGTCCCCGGGATCCCCGATCCTCCGATGGCCGATATCCCGATGGCTAACTCGTGGGCAGCCTCTGTCCAATCTGACGGTTCCTATTGCTCCCTCCTGAGCTCCCTGCGTGCCTTCTCCTGCACTTAACCTCCGCGCATCTTCTCCCGATCCAACGGCTGTCGGGATTTTTTATATGAGATCCGATGGCTGTCGGTCTTCTCCTTCTGTGACTCCTCCTGAGCTCCTCCTAAACGCATAAAACCAATGGTCCAGATCCGTCTCCTGCCGATCTGACGGCTGCTGAGTTTTCCCAAGCTTCCTATGCGTTCTTCTTGCCAGACTTGGACAAATTCCAAGCTCTCAAAGGTTCTGACCTTTGTTCTCTTTTCTCTCAGCGAGCTCCTTCGCCTCGAGCCTCATCGCGTGTTTTCCATAACACTGACCCTCCTGAGCTTTTATAGATACTCAGACCCCTTTAGGGATTTTCTCTTCTTTCTCCCACAAATGGAGAATAAAAGGCCTCCCAGGCTCTCTGTTTTCTCAAACAACCTCCTCGCTGAGACTTTCTGGGTATTCAATAACCCAGCAGAATTCCTTCAGCGGATTCTTCTCTTGAACCCAGAACTCAAAGAGTTCTCTTCATTTCTTCTGCGCCTATCTATGCATAGTTCCTCAACGCCCTCCTGGCGGAGTACTCGCTCGATGCCCGTTCGGCAGAGCCTCCCAGAATCCTCAACAATTCTGTTCCTCTTCAGAACTCACAGCGGAGTTCTCTTCCTCAGCACCTCACATGCACGCTCAATGCCCACTCGACAGAGCTCCACAGAACCTACAGCAAGGTTTCTGTCTGCAACTGTGTCCTCTCCCACACAGCCTACCTCTTGAGGTGTTCAGCAACCTCAAAGGTCTTCCTCCTGAGTTGTTGACTTCAGTCTGTGCCTCAGCACGTCTCTGTCTGACTCCTCACGAGTTCAGAAGTGCAACCTCTGTGCATGGTCATCAGAACCTCAACGTTCTGTCACACCCTCCTAGTGTGAAGCCTCAAAGACCTTCAACCTGAAATCAAACGAACCCCTGCAGAATGCACCCATATAACATATACATTCACAGCATAAACAAGGAACACACACCGACATGCATATATGACAGAATAATGCAGGAAAAACTGCTCTGTATTAATAATGGCAAATGCCTGTATATTTTACAAGGTGTTCCTGAGCTCTCTCTGCTCCTCTCTACTCTACCTTGTCTACTTGACTAACTCAAAATGAGATCTCAAAATCTCTTTTACCTGAGGGGCTCATTGAGCGCTTCCCTCCAGGATTCATCTACTCTAATTAATTACAATCAATGGTTGTCTAGTCCAGCGTATGGATCTAGATCTTAGCCGATCTACCATAAAGGCCGATCTTAACTAATGCCTGCATAAAGCATGTCTTTCCTGGCTCAACAGCCTAGCTCATTTAATTACATTCATTTCAAATATTTGAAATGAGGCTGCGCCTCTCTTTTCAGCGCACGATTTGAATTTGTTGGCGTGGCTGCTAGCTGGCCGCTGACGTGGATGCGATGCTCCTGCATCACTAGTACAGAGCATTCAACATACATGGGATGATCCGAGGTCTGGGAGGCCGAACAAGTAAGGTCACTGTTCTTGAGATCCACCCCGACATTTGCCAGCTTATCTGCAACTTGATTGGCCTCCCTGCGAACATGAGAGAAGATAAGAACAAAGTTGGGGAGAATTAAAGATTGGAGCAGCTCCGGGTTTCTTAGGAGTCTCGAGCTAGGAGAAATTTTGGAGGGTTCTGAACCTAAAAGGAGCTTAGAAAAAAGGGCTAGAATGATTTGGGAGTCACCTTCCACAATGAGCTTTGTGAATCCCATTTTATTGGAAGTGTGTAGTCCTTGAATAAGTGCCCATAATTCCACTGCATTATTTGTGTCATGGCCAAGACTTCCAACCAAAATTAGGAGAATAATTCCCTGATCATCCCTAAAAACCACTCCAAAACCAACAGATCTGGGGTTGCCTTTAGACGCCCCATCAAAATTAAGTTTGATCAAACTTGTCATAGGTTTTCTCCAGGAGGTAGGGCTATTGGTGGTGGGTGGGAAAGCGGGGGAAGAGATGGGAAGGGAGTTAGGATGGATGTACCAGCTAGATAGAATGGATTTTTCATTCAGATCATAATTAAGATCATCTTGGGTCCAGGGTTGGGATCATATCGTTTCTCTGATGCAATTTTGGATTCGTGACCAGACTTGAGCTTCAGATTGAGAAGTGGAATTGAAGATTTTGTTATTTCCTTCTTTCCAAATCTACTAGACTATGAAACAAGAGATGAGTAACCAGATTCGACTAAGCAGTGGATTTTTGAAAGCTTGTTGTCTCTAGTGCTCAAAGGTGTCCTTTATGTTGGTTGTATTTCGATCTGTGGTGTGCATGATGGAAGCCATATGCTCCCATAAGTGCAAGCTGAAGGTACATTGATTAAGAATATGCTTGATAGATTCTTCCTGATTACAACAGAGTGGACACCTGGAAGGACCTATCAATCCCCGCTTTAAGAGATTCTTCCAAGTGAGAATTATGTTTTAAACCATCAGCCACAGAAAAGTGAAAACTTTGATCCAATGCTTGAATTTCCATATCTTAGCCTAGATTTCCTCTTTCTCTAGTAGGTTGCGTTTGGATTTTAATCTATAAGCCTCTTTGATGGAGAACACTCCCTGTGGCGTGTGTCTTGGTCGTGATGAACACATATTTTCCTTGATTCCACCTCTTCTTGCCAGGGTGCTAAATTGAAAGTCTGTGGTAGGTCCAAATCCAGGGGATTAGATTTCCACTCTCTCCAATGAGGATGAGAAGAATATGCTTTCTAGAAGTGTTGGCTCTGTAGGTGTGTTTTATGTTGCATGCGTTGAAGGATTCCTTGCATTCTCTCTTTGAGATGGAGTGGTGGTAATTGCTACCAAGAGTTAGTCCAGAAGAGAGTTGTTTGTCCATTTCTTACTTCCTAGAAGGCATGTCCTATACAAGACGGTGATTTCCCCAGGCTATGTTCTATATGGAGGAACCAGGATTTGGGTTATTGATTCGAATCAAAAAAAATTCCTTGATATTGGGCACATATATTTTTTCCTCCAAAGTTTGGCCCAAAGGTTGGTCAGGTGAGTTAACCATCGCCACCAGATCTTATCTCTCATGACATTGTTTACTCTTAGACCAATTCCATTAGAGTATTTGGGTTTGCAAAGGTCATCCCACTTAACAAGAGCCCATTTTCGTCCTTCCTTAGTTCCTTTCCAAAGGAATTTTCTTTGTATGGAGTGAATGTAGCTAATAATTGATTTTGGGGCGGCTAGTGCTGAGAAGAGATAAATAGGAATGGCTTGTAAGATTGACTTGAAAAGAGTGAGGCGTCCATCCAGATTTAAAGACCTGAATGTCCAAGAACTGAGGCGATTTTCCGATGAGGTTATGAGAGGTTCCCAAGAGTTGTTGCGAGAGGTGTTATCAATTAGAGGGACTCCCAGGTATTTGGACGAAAGGGAACTTCGGGTGAAGCCTAGAAGGTTGGCAAGATGAACTTGGATTTCTTCTAGGGTGTTAAAGAAGAAGACCCGGGATTTGCTAGAATTGATAGATATGCCAGAAGCAACAAAAAAGTCATCAAGGATTTTACGTATAGTGGAAGCTTCCTTAGTAGTGGTTGATCCCATTGTCATGATATCATCCAAAAATTGGTTGTGTGAGGTAGGATGATTCATACCAGATAATTTTAGTCCTTGGAGACTTCTATTGGCAATATGAGCTTGGGTGTATCTGTTAATCCCCTTAGCCATGATGACGAAAGGAGAGGAGAGAGGGGGTCTCCTTGTCGTATGCCTCTTGAGGGTGAGAAGGTTTTGGATGGGGCTCCATTAACAAGGATGGAAAAGAAGGCGGTAGAGGTGAGCTTTAAAATCTAGCGAACCCAGTTTGAGTTGAAATCCAAAGTTGTGAGAATGTGTTGCATGTGCTTCCAGCTAATAGTATCAAAAGCTTTAGTGAAATCTAACTTAATTAACATTCTTGGGGTACGAGAATATTTAAGGGAGTGTATTATTTCATGATCTAGAATGACACTGTCCATAATTTTTTTTCCCTCAACATAACCGGATTTCTCTTTTGAAATAATAAAAAGAAGAATTGGTTTGAGGTAGATAACAATTACCCTTGTGATAAGCTTGTAGATAACATTACACAGGGCGACGGGCATGAACTGCTTGGGATGAGAAACCTGCTCTTCTTTGGGGATGAGTGTTAGGAAGGTTTCGTTGAGGGTTGGGAGGACTTTGCGAGAGCGTCTAGAGTCTTCCACCAATTTCCATACTTCTTCTCTAACCATTGGCCAACAATGGTGAAACAAATCGGTGGTAAATCCATTTGGGCTTGGTGCTTTCCCAATCTGCATTTTCTTCATCGCTTGATCCACTTCCTCAAGAGAAATTGGTTGGAGAAGAGCTATGTTTTGGTATTCGGTGATTAGGACATGCACATGTCTGGTTATTTGTTCAATGGTTGTAGACCAATATGGGAAAGGCTCCACAAGAATATTTTTGTAATAGTTGATAAGATCTTGTTCAATGTCATCATGAGTTAGGAGGGATTGCCCGTGTTCATTTTCTAGCCTAGTAATTATGTTGATGTGGTGTTTCTGAAGCATAGATTGGTGAAAGTATTTGGTTTTCCTTTCTCCTTCGTGGATCCATTGAACACGAGATTGTTTACGTCATAATCTTTCTTCCTCTGCATAACGTTTATCCAATTGCTTGTGAAGAGAGATTTCTTCTGCTTGTAATTGCTCTGAGCTACCTCTTATGATGATTTCCTTTTGGATTTCCTGCATTTTCTGCTCCAGCGCCTTTTGGGCTTGGAAGATTTTTCCCAAGACCGTTTTGTTCCAAATTTTGAGATGTTGCTTGAAATTTTTCAGTTTATGTTGAAATCGGAACATGAGAGATCCGTGCAAAATTTCTACATTTTTCCACCAGATGGGGGAATTTTCTTGAAAGTCTAGGTTGGATAACTATAATTTTTTGAAGTGCAATGGCTTATGTTGTGGAGATCTGACGATGTCCAGCCAAAGTTGAATGGGCCAGTGGTCAGAGCTTGAGGTTGGAAGGATGCTGGCTTCTAGTAGAATTCCTTCTATCATAAGAGGTTCTGAGATTAAAAACTGATCACGTTTACAGGCAATGTGGTGAGACCCTGAATGACTATTTGACCAAGTGAAATTGTCTTCTCTAAAGTCAAGGTCGATCAGATCAAGGGATTCTATTATGTCACAAAAAGGCTCACAATCTTTGTCCAATTGTCTTCTGCCTCACTTTTTTTCTTCTAGGGATTTGATATGATTAAAATCGCCACCCAAGATCCAATTTATGTTATTAGCCAAAGCCCATAAGTAATGAAGAGTTTGCCTGAAGCTTTCTTTTTCTTGGAGATGTTGCGGCCCATACACATTGGTGAGTATTCCAGTTTTATTTGATCCGATTGTTTTGTAGGAGGCCGAGATCGACCATTTGGTGGAGTAGAAATCTTCCAGAATTACGACATTTGAGTTCCATAGATTAGCCAATCCCCTTGTAGATCCATTGGAGTCATTGAAGATGAAATTACTTTTCTTCCAACTTTTGGAAAGAATATTTTCTGCCAATGTTCCTGCACACTTAGTTTCTTGAAGGAACGAGATGTCAGGAGTCTCTATCATAATCTTGTTTCGATGTATTTGTTGCTTTTTCCTTCCATTTAGGCCCCTTATATTCCATGAGATGATATTAATGAGGAATGAGGATTTGGGGTTGGGAAAAATCTATCAATTAGCTTTTGAGTTTAGCATGAGTTAACCATATAGTTGTCGATTTCCTGGATCATTTTTTGAGTGGATTTCCTTCCTCTTTTGCCTGCTTCTTTTGTTTGCTTGTGCGGATCTCTTTGGTCATTTGGTGTAATACCTAGTCCAGTTTTGAATCTTGAGGTTGCTCCATTTGTTGAATTAAGGTAGACCTTATGAAATTTCTTGAGTTGTTTCAAAGGGACAAATTGTAGTTATTTTTTGCAATATGCTTCCTCTAGTCTAACAAGGTCAATTTCTGCTAGCTCTTGCTCATCCCATCCTACTTCCATTTCTTCTCCCTCTCCCAGGGAAGGGTCCTCAAGGGAAGGAAAAAAGATTGGGTGTGGGTGAAATTTGTTCCAAGATGAGCTGTGGGATGGTTGTCTCTTTAGCTTTGGCATTGTCTTTATTGGAAGCATGAATAGAGGTGTTGGTGGGAAGTTCGTGTGAGATGGTGTTGAGGATTTCAAAAGAGTTGCTAGTAGAGGGTCCTGTGGGGTTTGAAGGCTGGGTTTTTTTGTGTGTGCTTAACATCTACATCTTTTCACCTACATGAAGCCATATTTGGGTTTTTCCTGTGTATGAGGGTTGGGGTTGTTGGGTGCATTCAAGGGGCAATCTCTAAAGAGATGACCATGCTCATGGAATTTGTGACAACGGAAAGGGATGTGTTCATAATATATTGTTTGTTACCATTCTTCATATTGGTACTCAAGTTTGATGGATTCGAGCAGTGGCTTTGAGACATCCATGTAAATGCATATGCATGCATAGGATGTGTATCTGCTCTATTTTGTGGCTTCAACCGATTTGACAAAAATACCCAAAGTGTTTCCTATGCCTTCTAGAACTTCACCTAACTAGAATTCCCGGGGAAACAAATAGATTCTAATCCATACCAGAGCACAAGTAAAGTCCTCTTTTTATGGGTTGAATTTTTCTGTCCAAAATCTCAGATATAAGTCATCTGAGTTATAGAAGTATGGCCCATTTTCAAAGACTCTGTTCTTGTCTTCCAGATTGTGGAAAAGGGTCGTAAAAAAACCCTTGGATCCTAGTTGTAGTTCAAAGTTTCCCTTGGGATTCCACCATTGATTGATCCATTTAGTTAGGTCCCACTTAGAGGACCATAAGCCTAAAAATTTACCTACCTGGGTGTTGTAGACGCTTGTGGGATGCATTTTCCTGATATCCATGATCGAGCCACTTTTGGATGAGAAGGATCTTCTTCCATATCCATCCCTTTGTTCTTTCTTAGCTCTTACCGATAGATATGGTCTCTAAAATCTAGTCGCAGATCGAATGGTGGTCATGCATTGGATGATTTGTTCACTTTTCCTACTGCTACCTTTCGATAGGAGGGGGCTATCGCCCCCTCAGCGAAGGCCATCAAAATCGATTCAATTGAATAGGTGAAAGAATCACTAGTTATATCAAGGAAGATCGTTGATTGTGAAACCCCATGGGTGCATCAAAAACCCTACTCAACACAGGAAAATCGTTGTTCATAGTTTTTCCTCCCACAGCTCAAGAGAGTTTCGTTTTTAATTTAACTATTAAAAACATAGAGTAATATAGTTTTTAATTTAATTATTAAAGACAAAGGGTAGCCATGTCACATCTATTTTACTTTTAGGTTATGCATAAATAATACATTGATTGTTTCATAATTATTATAACTTTCATTTTGGATTACATACAACTAATATATTAAAACATTTCTAAGAGGCATGTATAAGAAGCTTTGTTGCTAATTGATTTCACTTGTTTTGTGTATACATATTGTTTTAATTTTTTTGAGAGTATTTCATGTTTAAGTGAGGGAAACAATAAGCACTTGGCTATAGAGTATTTAATGTTATGTATGATGGGTTTTACATCTTTGGTAGGGAATTTAATGTTTTGTATGTTGGGTTTTACTTCATCAGATCTATTGGTTACAAGTTATTTACTGCTTTGTATGTTAGGTTTTACATCATCATATCTCCACTGGTTACACTACATTTAATGCTCTAAGTTCTAGGTTTTACATCATTGGATATAATAGGGCATTTAATGCTTTATATGTTGGGTTTTACATTATTGGATCTAATAAATCTGAAGATATAAACCCCAACATACAGAGCATTAAATTCCCTATAGCCAGGTGCTTATTTCTCACCTAAGTGGTTAGGCAAGATCAACAAAAGATGTGTAGAAAAATATTTCAAAACTACCTTGATATAACCGAGAAACACACTCACACAAACTTTCTCAAACATTAAATTTGATGGATCATCCTCATAATTGGGACTTGGGGATTTATTATATATCTTGATTTATAATGAGTGGGTGTATATGTGGTGTCTATATATGTACTTTAATATTTATTTTTTCTATATTTTTATGTTAAATGTGTTTTCTTATTGTAATGGTATTTTTATAAATGGGTGTTATAGTCGAATTTATATGCAGAAACTATATTTTGACTTTGCAACTTCCAATTACCCATTTTTATGATGGATACCCTTTCCAAATTTGTATGTATAAATAATTGTTTGGTTTTGAAACTACAAACCACCCATCTCATGACACGTATCTTATTTATGTATGACATATAATCTTTGCATGAATGATCACATTGAGCTTCTATATTTCCAACTTCATGTCAAGTCGATTAGGGGGAGGATTTTCAAACATGGGTGTCTACAAATTCAACACTCAAGGGTGCTTGTGGGTTTTATGGATTCTGTAAACCACTATGAAAGTTATATTATTTTTTCATATAGATTTGATGGATTCGTGTTCTCAATGTTTGTTTCATCCTCTTCATCTCTAAGAGATATCTAGGAGACATATTTGAGATGGTGCAGGCCAGGGAGATGGTAAAGTAGTGGTTGTTTTTCACCAACTCCAAGGATTTGAACAAGACATGGATCAACCTAATGGGGGTGATGATGATGGTGTGAAGTGTGTTTTTTCATAGTGTACATCCCATAGTTGATAGGGGTGTTGACGAGGGCTTCCTATGCCATGTAGGCATTGGAGGAGGGATATTATGGTGACAAATGGTGTGAGGAGAACTTGGGAAGAATTCACTAGGGGGTTGAGGAATGAACCCTTTTTGAGAAAATACAAGATCGATAGATTAGTTGAGGCATTCATTTCCATGGTGAAAAATGATATGAGGCTACAGAGGGAATAATGGTTCATGTATTGCATGAAAATGGTGGATTGAGGTAATTAGACAAGCCACACAAGGGATAACAACTCTACTAGTAGATGCAATTATTGGTTTCTCCTTCTTACATGGCTACACATGAGATCTTTTCACATTTGTACTATGATACCGCCACAAGTGGTTTCGGACAATCCCAAGTGGTTTAACGATGAGCTAGAGATTCAATCACAATAACACTCTCCTCCTTGCTTTACCCTACATGTCCATTTGTTGATTCACATTAGTGACCCCTTCGCCCTTTTGAAGGCATGGTAGTTTTATATTATTTTGAAAAATAAAATAATATGCGTAAATAACTTTTTTTTATTATTATCAATTCGCGTACAACTAAAGGAATAGTAAATCTTTGCTCCATCTTCATAAAAGATTAAAAGAAAAAAAGGGGAGCAATAAATAAACATTCGTGAAGCCTAATAAAATTATCCCACTACAAAGCACTGATGATATAATCAAAACATTTATAAAAAATGTAAGGGACACAAAGATAGAGTTTTGATCCAGGTGGATACTAGTGGCCACCTACTTGTTCCACTAATTCAGAATGGTTCCACATCTTGGCAGTTTTTCTACGATTTTTCATTTCCCAAACTTTCGGGGTCATTTTGAGGCCCTAAACGATGTTTTTTTGACATGGTAGCGCCTGACATGTAGCCAAAGGAAGATGTTGGGCCGAACAGAATATGTACTCCTCATCTAGTCCTTTCTGACGGGGTACCGAGCAGCCCAAACGAAGATCATATGAAAAATTTGTGCCCTCGGGAAGTTGACATATCAAGTAACCACATCAGAGCCCACAAACATTTTAACATTTCATCTTCTAGGGTTAGGTTTTTCTCATTGATGCTTTATGTTAAAAATATTTTTCGGCCTCTTTGTAATCAACTTCTTGTGAATGAGTGTAGCTAACACATCTCTCTCTTCATAGATAAGCTACCACCTATCTAGCTAGCTTGTGTGCTTTGCATTTAAAGTGTTTTGTATTCTAGATAGTCATTAATAAAATATGAGTTTTATTGTATTATTATGTTCCTTGCAATATCTCTATGTATATCCTTGTTATATCTTCGTTATATCTCTATCTTCATGTTTTTATCAATATAATCTGGATCACTGGTATCAGAGCAATCTACTCTTTGTTGTTTCTCTATGCATGTCCTCGACGAGGTCAGGCTATTGAGAGTTGGGTCTCAAACTAGTTGAGGTCGGGGAAGAATGCTCCCATTGGCCCAAGAAGCCTCCCGTGGTAGAAGAAAAAATAGACAATGAAGTAGGAGATCCTAACAAACTGTTGCTCGAGGAATCCCTCACGCAATAGAGGAACGTAATACTGGATAATTTCGCCCAAATACTTTGACGATTGCCAACAACTTAACGGAGGCACCTTCAACCAGTAGTCACTTTAGAGGCATGATGCCCTTTAAGGTACAAGTTATCTTTGATATTATTTTATTTGAAGGCCAGGTAGACGTCGACGCTTTGGAAAAATGGTTAAGTCTTTGAAAGGGTTATTTCTCTGTTAAAAAAATTTCCAACAATGAAAAGATCACCTTATAAATCCTTAAATCCCTTCCCCATGTCAAATATTGGTGGGAAACTTAATGCGAGCAACATGTCGAAGATGAGTTTGCAATTTTTGGGCCAGGACCCACTTGGGCATCTTTTGTTGATTCCCTCAAGGAGAAATACTACCTTGTTAGAAACCATGAAGACCAATACATGAGATGGACAACTCTGCATCAGGAGAGAGTCTAAATGGTGTCAGAGTGCACCAACATATTCCATACCTTATACACAAAGATAGGTATTAAAGACTCTGAGTGGTGCCTAGTTCTGAAGTACCACAGTGGCCTACATATGTGCATCCAAAAAAATATGGAGTTCCTGGACATATCCTCACTGGGAGCTGCTTACCGATATGTTGTCAAGATCGAGAAAAAGTTCAAGCAAAAGAATAAGTGGGATTTCAGTTCTGCAAAACCATCGCAGAAGAATCACGGTAAAGGTGGCCCTAAATTTCAAGGAAAAGGACAGATCAAGCATGGCCAACCACAGGACAACCAGTCCAGGCCACCAACAAAGAAGGGTAACAGGAAGTTGAAGAAGGACATTGGAAAGTGGTGTGAGTTCCACAAAATCCCTTGGCACAATACTGATGAATGTTTCTCCAAACAATCATTGTTGGCCAAGACGAAAGCCTCGGGGTCAGATGTTGACTTAGAATATGATTCAAAACTAGAAAAAGGAAAATGGATCATTGACACAGAACCCAATGCCACCATTCTACCACAAAATTCTAGCTAGAGGAACTAGAGGATCTTGAAGAAGGGGAGTGCGTCTTCCACTCATAGATGTGGGTGAAGGGGACCCCACTCTATTTCATTGTTGAGAGTGGTATCCAAAAGAACCTAATCTCAGCAGAGGTTGTCAAGAGGTTGAACCTAGCAACGATGTTGCATCCTCGACCATACACCATTGGTTGGCTCAGCCAGGGAAGAGACACACACATCAGCCATAAATGTTGCCTGCACTACAATATCAAACCCTTCAAAGACGAGGTATTGTGTGATGTTTCCCCCCTTGAAGTTTTTGATGTTATTTTAGGACAACAATATATGTGGAAGCGTCATGTTCTTTATGAATCTAGGCCACGTAGTGTCATTATTACTTTGGGAGGTCAACTCTACAAGGTACTGAAGGCAGTCCCAACTACTACGGTCTCTTTGATCTTCGTGAAGCAGTGTGTAAGGGTGGTCTCTCAGACCAAGAGATTTATTCTCTTTATGGTCCAGTCAGAAGGTGAACAAAAGGTCACTGCAACCGCCAAAACCTCTACACGGTGTCTCTCTACATAGAAACGACAAGTGGACACAATAGTAGAAGAGCAAAAACACATCTTTGCCTCGCCTACCAGGGTGCCTTTTCACTGTCAAGTAAATCACTGAATTTATTTGACACCCGATGCTCCCCTTCCCTATGGCCTTGTATACATGTGTTTTATTATGAAGAATGAAGAAATCAAATGCAAGATCCAATAACTTATTTTGAAGAGCCACATTAGACCAATATCCTCACCTTGTGGGAGCCCAATTGTTCTAGTACAAAAGAAGGATGGGACATGGCGACTTTGTATTAATTATAGATCTCTAAATAAGATCATAGTCAAGAACCAATACCCAATCCCCAAGATTGATGATCTTCTCGATCAGCTCAAGGGAGCCAAATTTTTCAGTAAGATTGATTTGAAGTCAGGCTATCACCAAGTTTCGATTGAGAAAATTGATGTATGGAAGACAAGCTTCAAGTGTAAAGAAGGTCTCTTTGAGTGGTTGGTCATGCCTTTCAACTTGACTAATGCATCGACCACATTCATGTGGATGATGGATGATATATTGCATCCATTCACAAACTCCTTTATGGTTGTATATTTTCATGACATCCTCATATTAAGTAAAACCTAAGAGGAACATTTGAAGCACAATCGACAGGTCTTGGGCACCCTGCAACAACACAATTTATATGCCAATTTGGAGAAGTGTTCCTTCGACATGCAAATAATCCAATAATTGGGATACAACATGGATAAGCAGGGTGTGCATGTGGATACAACCAAGATCCAAGTCATCCACGATTGGTTGACCCTGGAGACACTAATCGAGCTCTGTAGCTTCTTAGGCCTCACCAACTTCTATCACTGGTTTGTGTTGAGGTTCTCTCATATCACTTGGGCCCTAATCCAGTTGACCAAGGGTGGAATGAAGGCCAAGTTTTTTTGGGTTGCGTCCCAATAGAAATCATTCAAGGATTTGAAATTCCACCTCTTTTCAACACCAATCCTTATTCTTCCAGACCTGTAACAACCATTTGAGATTGAGATAGATGCTTTAGATTATGCAATCGGTGTAACACTCACTTAGCATGGGCATCCGATGGCCTATCATAGTGAAACATTATATGATGTTGTCCACAGATACCCCACCTACGAAAAATAGATGTACTCCATTATGCAAGCATGTCGATAGTGGAAGCATTACATTCTGGGGAAGCAAACAATCATCCACATTGATCACATGCTTATGTAATTCATGCAGACACATGCAAAGTTGTAGAATGACCGCCATCAGAAGTGGTCCATGCAATTGCAACAATTTCACTTGAACATCAAGTACAATAAGGGTAGTGCCAACCATATTGAAAATTGCCTCAGTTGACCCCTGGTTGTGGCGCTAACCACAATTATTAATTCTTGTGGGCATTAGACGTTTGGGTGGCCACAATTATACAACAATGACTCTAACTTTGCTGCTAACTATTGTACATTGAGTGCAAACAAACTAGTTCCATACTTTCATCTGTAGGATGGATTGCTATGCCATCTAAGCCATCTTTGTGTTCCTTCAAGAGAGGGTGCAAAGCTGTTGTGAGAAATCTCACCCTGCAGACAGGTTGAGCTCTCATTAGTTGGGTTTTCTTCACCTAAGACAACTAGAACAAATGGACACTAACATTCCTGGTTTCCATCTATTTATGCATGAAAAAAGAGATGAGGAGGAAGAGAATGAGGAACATTTTTATGTCGGTTGACCTTGCTTCCCTTTGTCGTTAGGGTGTTAGATCCAATCCAACTCCAAATGTAGTCTACAATAGAACTATATTCCTCTTTATTTTCTTGTAACAGGTTAGATACAAGCTATCATAACTAGGCCACAATCATTCATACATAAACTTGAAACGAGATGAAAATAAGGAAATAGGCTAAGTTTATTAATATGAGAAACAATGGAACTTACAATCTGAATGTGTTGCAAGCCTCCTCCAATGCTCCTCCTATTCAACCCCTTACTGTATGATGACAAATGAAACAAACGTTTGGTATGCTTCAAACCCTAATTATTTTTAATCCCTTTCACCCTTGAGAGACCTTGTTTATATAGAGGCTTTGGGAGGTTTAACCAACTTAGAATATCAAGGGAAGGTTGAGATCTCTCCTTACCCAAAAAGGAGAGACTCGAGCCTATGAATCATCCCTCGATCATAACCACCAAAAGTATCTCAGAGTCAACCCATAGAATAAGGAGGGATTGGTTAAAACCACCCTAACAGGACCGACACTCCTAATGATACTAGCAGGAGGTGTTAGTGATGATTCCTACTGGTCTAGCAAGGGGCGTCACCCTAAGAGTGACGCTCCCTTAGCCATAGCAAGGGGCATCAGTGCTCCAACTAAGCCAAATAAAAAGGGGAAAGATAATGTGTTTGACCTTCAGAAAGTGGATTTTGTTCTCTTTGATAACCAGGGAACACGACAAAATGTTTTTCATAGTGTCAGGGACGTGGAATAAAGGTGCGACACTTAGATGTGATAATTTTTCATGTAATAGATTTTCCCCTAAAGTGCAAGGTTATAAAAACACTGATGGCAGAAAAACTTTACAGAAAATGATGTGCAACAAGGGGTGTTGGAATAGGAGAGTTGGATGGAAGCTGCAAACAAACATCAAACAACATATATATGAATCATCCTGAGGTAGGCATACCCATGCTCGGTACAAAATGGACTTGAGGCATGGTAGTCGACCAATACACCGCAGATCCATGAAAGAATTGACTAAGGATATGGACACCAAACATACAACGTGGATCCATACCTCCATGACTCGATCAGGTTGTAGCCACGAGATTTTACAGAGTGGAACTACAATATGACAACAATATAGCCACATAAAAACACAAAGTGGATCTATGTGACAGCGTACATCAATGATATTTTCCTCCATCGCAACATGGGTTGGGCACATAACACTGGTAGGTGCTAAAAAAGGTTCCCAGGGCCTTCATCCCGATCCTGGACCAATACGATTCTAATCATGTGAATACATATGATGATGTTGAACATGGTAGAAACCACTTGATCACCGGTCATTAATGTATACCGTTAAAAAGTGTGAGGGAAAGATCACCAATGATGTCAATGACTCCCAAGGTACCCTAGCACAATCCAACGAACGTCAATAAATGAGATGAAGTCAAACATTCGTTGAAATCTTTGGATCAAGGGTCAATGGTGTAAACCCATTATCGAATGCGAGGAAACCTTCCAAATAATGAGTTGATGTCGACATGAAAAAACTTGTCGAAGGAGGGCCATGATGTATCCCCCATCATCGACACAAAACTGATTAGGATATTGATTTGAGATGATAGAGCAAATATGGACTGGCTGACGTGAGTATGAAAATGGATAATACTGCAAAGATTGATTAAAGATGGGATTGTAAAAGTTGATATTTTACCCTTTCTTGAGTGATTCTTCTGTTGTTGATTTCGAGAGATCCGAGACATCATTTCAACTACCATCTAGACCAGGTAGGCGCTCTTTCCCTTCTCTATCTTTTCATGGTTTTATTTCTTCATTTGAGGCAAGTTTTTCTAGGATTTGAGCCAAGCTAGGGCTTCCATGGCGCCCTTGAGCAGTGACGCTCCCCTAGACTGTCATGGGGGGCATCAGTGACACCCTCTATGTCAAAGAGAGGGGGCGTCAATGCCCTGTGGCTTGTTCTAGGAGGGCGTCAGGCGCAAAAATCAATTTTTTTTTTGAGTTTTACTTAACGAAAAAGCACCCATTTGCTCTCAAATTTTTACTGATGATTTCTCTTTCCATTTTCAAGATATTGCTTGTCACCATGTTGGAATGGAAGGAGAGAGAGCATGAAAGTGATGATTTTTCCACCTTACAAGATCAACAAACTGTTAATACTCTCAGAAACTGTGGGTTGTTGAAGTTCTTCAAAACCCAGTGTATGAGGAAAGAACTAATGCTTTTGGAACATATTATAGCGATGTGGGATGTCATCGAACAAGTTTTCAGAGTTGGTCCTTACTCCCTTGAAATCGAGATTGAGGATGTATATTTTCTGATAGGGCTCTCAAATCGAGGAGCACCTATTATACTGTCTAGGTCTCATGGCTTGGGTAGGACTACTGATAGTTATGTCTCATATTTCTGCCGAGTAGGGTCCCACAAGATTGGTGGCAAGATTGCCATCAAAGAGATAGTAGATCGTCCTCTCTGCACTATTTCTTTTACCATCACTAAACTGGCTGGAAGCACTTGTCCCCACCTCATTTTCAACTTGTAGATGTCTTATGCATTTGAGTGCATGGAGCCCAAGATTTTCAACTGGTGTGGTGGTGCATTGAATAATTTGAAGGACCAAATCAGAAGATGTAAGACTGGGAAGTAGAAGTAGTTCGGATATGGTTCTTTACTAGTACCCCTATTTCTAGAGAGATTTCCATAGTTGCGTCCTCATATTCGCATGCTTGTACATCCAATCTTTGAACCATGCATGGAGACATGGACTAGTTTCTCGGCTCGACTAGGGGCCAGTTGTCCAAGTTTTTCTTTTGATGTTGATTTCTTCGATTGGTGGATGAAGCAATTGCCAATGATATAGGATTTCCCCTATGTCGGTATGGATTTCCATAGAAGTACAGACTTGGTACTTCCTCAAGGAGCACCATGGGATGCTTCAAGTGGAACTCTAAAGAACATGACCTCATAATATTCTTATTTTTTAAGTTTTGATGTATGTGATTTTTTTTTGTTGTACAAAGGGATTAACTTATAATTTCATCTTCTAGATCGAGGACCGGTGCATCCAGATGGAGGTGATGATGCCAGAGAGCTTCAGGACGTGGAGAGGTACTTGAGCGGTTTAACCATGGGATTCCCCTCAATGCGTCTTCAAGATATCCCTCGCCACTTACAGATACACGTAGTGGGTGTGTCTTAGGGCATGAGCCACCTACTACGCCGAGTAGCTAGAGCAATTATTAATTATCATGAGCACTATGCTCCATAGGAAGACTGATATAGTTTCCTGATGGATGTTGTACTAGATTTTGAGATGATGATGTATAGGTTATGTAGCCTAATTTTTTGACCCTTATGTACTTTTTTGGACATATGTATGACACACTTTTGCTACTTATATACAAATATATATATGTGAATTTTGTTTCGGCTACCTATTTCTCAGTGTATTGTTTTCATTTTTTGCATAGTCATGTATGCTTTATGGTTTCGAATGTTTATCTATGTGCAAGATGCCAATCTAACATGTAATTTTCTAACGAATCAGTAATAACGTTAAATTTTCTTGATATATTTCGATATTCGATGTAATCAAATGATCTTTTGAGACAACGAACCTTCAAATAAAGACGTAGCAATGTTGGATTATGGATAGAATAAATGCAATTCAAATGGAAAACCACGAGTTGAGAGTCTAGATTGACAATTGTATGAGTTATACCAAGAGAAACATAGTTACCAACTTAATGAGAACTGTGACCTCAAAACGAGAACTCTAGACCTTAAAACCCATATTTTTTGCATAAAAAACATGAAAATTAACCCCCAAATCAAAAAGTGGTGCTACCGGTAGCACCATTTTTTGTAACCGGGTCAAAATTACAACTTTTTTCAAGCATGGGCTTAAAGGATCAAATGGTTGCTCAAAAAACTTTAAAATCAATCCCCAAATAAAAAATGGTGCTACTGGTAGCACCATTTTTTGTAACCGAGTCAAAATTACAACTTTTTTCAAGCATGGGCTTAAAGGATCAAATGGTTGCTCAAAAAACCTTTAAAATCAACCCCCAAATCAAAAAGTGGTGCTACCGGTAGCACCAGTTTTTCTAACCGGGTCAAAATTACAACTTTTTTCAAGCATGGCCTTAAAACATAAAATAGTTGCTAAGAAAAAGCTTAAAATCAACACCTAAATAAAAACATGATGCTAACTAAAGCAAAATGTTTTTTCTAAACGTTAAAATTGCAGCTAATTACGACCTAATTGAAA
Source organism: Picea engelmannii (assembly GCA_009831015.1). Taxonomy (NCBI): domain Eukaryota; kingdom Viridiplantae; phylum Streptophyta; class Pinopsida; order Pinales; family Pinaceae; genus Picea; species Picea engelmannii. The sequence goes on along the minus strand of ML785202.1, from coordinate 215,782 downwards.
CTGTGGCCTTGACAACAAATCCCTACACAAATAAAAATCCCAAAATTGGATCCTAAATGGTCACTTGAAAATTTATTTACTAACTTTTTTTTCTTTCTTAAATTTACATTAAAAAATAAATAAAGAGAAAGGAGAAAATCTTCACAAATATATACATTTTTTAATGAAGACAAAAACACATTTTAAAAAATATATTGAAAACCCAAATTAAAAAAAAAAATGATGAAAAACAAAGAAAAACTAAAAAGAAATGAAAAAAAATTAAAATTTCCTCGAAAAACAATAATATAAAAAAAAAATATATGTTAGAGAGAACAAAAAAATCCCTTCAAACTTAAAAAAAAAATGAGATAAAAAAACTAAAAAATACAAAATTCAATAAAAAAAAATAAAATAAATAAAATCTAAAAAAAATAAAATTATTTAACCAAAATACTAATATTTTCAAAGCTAAAATTTTATTATTATTATTATTTTTTAAATAAAATTAAAACAATACATTTCTCTTACAAATAAAAAAAAATCAAATAACTAAGTTATATATAATAATAATAATAATAATAATAATAAAAATAATCTATTTTTAAGGTCATGGCCAAGCCAGAAAGACCCCCTCGTTTGTGGGACAAGGGACCCCCCTTCGCCCAACGATTTGACTGGTAAAGTCTACGAAGGTATACATACCCTACCCCCCTCTAGATTTGAACCTGTGACCTCTTAAGAGGAAACACATGTTCTTAACCATTAGGCCCACTTAGGCTGTATATGTTGGAAAGTTTACAGTTGGGAGTAAGCTTGTCATTGATGATAAGAACAACGATGGAAAAGATCAACGATGGCAAGAACAACGATGGCAAAGAACAGCGATGGAAAAGATCAACGATGGAAAGAAAAACGATGGCAAAGATCAACGATGGAAAAGAACATCGATGGCAAATATCAGCTATGGCAAAGAATAGCGATGGCAAGAATAGCGAAATCGCGAAGTGACGAAATCGCAAGGTGGACGAAATTGCGAAGCGGCGAAATCATGAAGGTGGACGAAATCGCGAAGCAGTGAAATCGCGAAGTGGCGAATTTGTGAGAAGATCTGGGCCGTAGGATCAGGGGTCAAGGATCGAGACCCTTCATCGTAAGAGAGTCGAAATCGTGAAATGTGAAATGGTGAAATGATCCTAGTCGTTGGATCGAGGACAAATCTGGTCCGTTAGTTCCAGGAGGTTAATGTGACATACCACGCCAGCAAGAACAGGTGGCAGCCTACGACAGAAAGGACATGTGGCGCAATCTTACAAGAACAAGTGTCAAGTTGATTCGGCATCTTCGGCCACGGGAAATCTCAAGTTTGAGTGACACGTGGCATTTATTCGACACGTGTCAATCCACTTGTGACGTCAGCAAGCTTACATCACTTCGGGGTTTTGTGAATCGTAACTTGGAGTGACAAGAAACAATACCACAGGAATGCCGAAATCGTGATATGCGAAATCACGACAAGATCTTGACCATTGATCAAGAGGACGTGTGGCAGAAGATCAGAGCATGCTAAAGACTCCATTTCGGGGTTTCACGTATCGCGACTTGGAGTGACGAACACCTGCATCTAAGGAACAACAAAAAGCGAAATCGTGATTTAATCATAGCCGTCAGATCACCAAGGGTTCTGGACCGTTGATCTAAGCTCCATCTCGGAGCTTCGCCTATCATGACTTGGAGTGATAAGAACCTCCACCTAAGGAACCGCGAAATGTGAATTCACGAAAAGATCAAGACTGTCGGATCACCAAGAACATGGACCATTGATCTGAGCTCTATCTAGAAGTTTCGCCTATCACGACTTGGAGAGACGAGCACCTCCATCTAAGTATCAGTGAGATGCGAGATCATGAAAGGATCCTGACCGTCAATACACCAAAAGACGTGGACTGTTGATCTAAGCTCCATTTCAGAGTTTTGCCTATCGCAACTTGGGGTGACAAGGACTCCCATCGAAGGAATCGCGAGATGCAAACTCACGATGAGATCTAGACCGTAGAGTCATCGAGATCGTGGACCGTTGATCTCAGCTCCATCTCGGAGTTTCGCAGTTCGCGACTTGGAGAGTCGAGATGCCTCATCTCCAGACTCACGAAATGCGAAATCGCGAAAGCGCTTTATGCATAAGCACGTGGTCACAACCATTGGGCACATCGATGGAAGATGGAGGAAGAAGCTAGAGGTGCTAAGCTTCACCATAGGAATCCCGAAATGCTAAAGTGCGAAATGGGGAAATAAACACAAGTTTCCATGAATTCAATCCTACGATGTAGATAAAGTTGAACACGATCGGAGGGCTAATGATGATCCTCACAGTGTCACTGCTAGAAACCATTGAGGGTTTCTACCAGAGGATGCGAAGAGACTTCTGTGTGAGTTCTAGAGGAGCTGAAGAGTTACACGGAATCTGCTAGTGGAATGAAGACGATTCATGGAGGAAACTAACAGCTGGATGAGGGTTGGAGGTCGTAACTGAAACATAAAGGATGAACTCGACTGTAACAGAGGTTGAACTGCCAGAGAAACTGAAGAGACACGATGATGATCATGCAGAGCACTTGAGATGTGGAGGAGATTGGCGCGGTATGAGCATGCAGAGGAAAGGCGAATATTGCATGCACAAGATAGATAGAACCTATATATACATGACACACATAAGAGATGAGGTTGCCATTGTTGTGGTTGCGAAGGTGAAGTAATGCTTGTCTGAGGAAGAAAAGGGGTTGTGCAGCAACTGAAAAGGAGAGGAAACAAACGGTGCATGGAATGGGAATTGCAAATAGAGCACAAAAGGCAGAAGAACAGAAAGTGCAAGGGGAGTGCAGAAGACACTGATGCAGACAGGGCAGAGCAGTGTAACAGAACAACGACAAGGCTGGTAAGCCATTGAATAACCTTATATCGCTGTAATAAGTTTTAGTAACAAAGAATTTATAATTCAAGGTGGTTGGGAGGTGCTAGGGAGGACTGGTGTCCTCAAAGGTTCAAGTGTGTGCTTGAACACAGGGAGTTGGTGCTTGCTTCTAGTTGGTGCTAGAGAAATCAGGGAGTTGGTGCTTCCTTCTAGTGGGTGCTAGAGAAAACAGAGAGTTGGTGCTCTCAGCAAGTAGTAGCTTGAAAAACTGAGGTTGTAGCCTCATTATGAGTTGGTGCTCATATGTATGATAATGTAAAGAATGTAGATAATACTTATCATACAAAGAAAAAGAGGTTTTTACCTTATATGGGTTTCCTCGAGAAATATCTGTCTCTGTGTTTCTCATATATCTAACTGATGCTGAATGTGCCTTTGTTTATTTCCCTGCATTATTGTGATCATCATTGAGTGCCTTGTAAAGATTTTAAAAGAAGCATAATTGTTTAAGCACGGTAACAACTGATTCACCCCCCCCCTCTCAGTTGTCCAACAATTGGTATCAGAGCTGGCCCCTT
>ML785202.1:168563-189305 GCA_009831015.1 Picea engelmannii | reverse complement strand
TGAAAATCGATGAAAAAACACCGTTGAGAAAAAATAATTGAACAATTTGAAAATAAATAAAAAAACAAGCATTTAAAAAAAAAAGTGGAAACCTTATGTATCAGAAAATTTAAAATATAAAAAAACCACCTAAAAAGGGAGGGGGGTGCTACCGGTAGCACCATTTTTAAAAACGGGGTAAAAACTTGACCCCCCCAAAAACGAGAACTTTGTAGAGTTCTCGTTAAGTTGGTAACTATGTTGAGAGACAACCTCTATCAAAAGTCCAATCACTGTGTGATATTTTGCAACATTATTGGTTGCAGGACCAAGACAAATCCCTCTTGAACTCACCAACTCACTAGAATGGTAAATGGTCCAAGTTGCAGAAGCCAAGTTCTAGGTCTGTCGGCTAGCACCATCTGCAAATCCAAAATGTATGGGAAAGGACACCGACATCTGTGCATTCAAGCACAAAGAAGGATAAGCAGCTATGGGTGAAACAAATTCTCTGACACAAAAGTAAATGTAGACATCAAACCAAAACATATGGTATAGTAATGTACAAAACACACATGCATGATGTCCCTAGGCACAATACTTTTTTCAAATAGATCCCATTTTGGGGCTCCTTTAAAGGGATTCCATCATAGTCGACTAGCTCGTAAGCACCTTTCTATAGCACACATTTGACGATGTAAGGTCCATGCCACATAGGTTCAAATTTTCCTGCCCCTAGTTTATCACAGTCTTGATTGTAAACCAGGACTAAGTTCCCTTCTGCAAAGGAGCGAGGTCGGACAAACTTATTATATTGAATTTTGATACATTTCTGGTACGTCTCGTTAATGATAGCAACATGACAACGAGTCTCGTCAAGTTTCGCCAAGAATAAAAAACATTCTTCCTTAGCAAAGGTGTTCGACATAAGTTCTACGACTACCTTCAAAGATGGAATTTCACATTCAATCGACAACATCTCTTCTAAACCATAAACCAATTGGAAGGGTGTGAATCCAGTGGTGGTTTTAACGGAATTTTGTTAAGCCTAGAGTGCCAAGTAGAGGCGGCCAAGTAAAGGATATAATCTCTCATATAGTTGGGGGGATGTAACAATGACATATGTGTCAAAGAATGGTTGAGAGCATCAAATGACCGCTGAGCTTGGTCATCCCAAATGAAAGGGGCGTCCTTCTTTAGTAATCACATAAATCCTTTCGAGATCTCTGCATAATTGCAGATGAAACAACATAGAAATTTTTCCTTCGCCTATAAACTTTGGAGTTGGTTTAGGTTATTGGGAGGAGGTAAAGCCAAACTATCTTTCACTTTTAATGGATCCACCCTAATCCCATCTTTTGAAACCATGAATCTTAGGAGTCTACTTAATTCAACAACGAAAATACACTTGTGAGGATTCAAGCGTATATTGTAGCACTGACGTATAAGAAAACTAGCTCTCAGATGATCAATATGATCCTCTCGACGAGATGAATGAGCAGACAAGTCATCAAGGTAAGGCTCAACAATATGTTTGATATCATGGAAATCGTACGACATATCCCTCTGGAAGGCAACTCCAACATTTTTAAGGATGAAGGGTAACTTGCGATATGCAAAGGTTCCCCATGGGCAGATGAAATTTGTTTTATGATGATCAGAAGCGAGAATATCGATGTGGTTGTAGCCCGAGAAGCCATCCATGAATGAAAAGATTACGCTTCTAGCGCAATTGTCGATGATTTGGTCAATGAAGGGAGTAGGGTAATTGTCCTTTGGAAAAGCCTTATTTAGGTCTCTATGGTCGACACAAAATGTAATTGTCCCTTTTTTTTTTATGACCAGAACGATGTTAGAAACCCATTCGGTCAGAGGTACAAGATGATAGACCAAAGATGCAATGAAAATCATTGCATAAAACCATCTTTGTCCAAGTAGAAAATTATAGTCTAGAGGAGAGTCAACCACTTCAACCTCGACAGAAACGGTTTTTCCCCCTAGTTCAATGACTAAAGATTGCAACAGCCCAAAAGACCGAAAACCTCATCCATCAAATGCTTTCAATGTAGTAGGGGACTGATTTAGACTAGGAGATTTAATGGCCTTCTAACAAGATAAAGACATAACACATGTCGAAGATCCTTCATCCAAGATAGTACGATGGATGTTTCTATTTTGAACAACCGTTGGATTACTAAGAGGGGGGGTGAATCAGTAATAGATCTTTTTAATCCTTTTAACCACAATATGTAAGTGTTATTTATCTTTATGATCAATATATTATTATCATTCAATAAGTGCAGTGTAAATAAACCATGAACAATGAATAATCATACACATACACAATACACTAGTATTTTTACGTGGAAACCCAATGTGAGAGAAAACCACATAATGTTTTTTATTATATGTATTTAAGAATTACATTTATTGGAAGCACCAACTTCCTTTGTTCTCCAACTGCAACTGGAAGCAATCTCTGACCCCCTATATTTTTCAGGCTACAACTTAAGGGAAGCTCTAACTCCCCAATTCTCTGGCTACAACCAGAAGGAGGCTACAACCCCCTATGTTCTCCAGCTACAACCAGAAGGTGGTTACAACCACCTATCCTTGCCTTGTCTTGCCACCTTGAAATATAATTTTCAAATGATGAAACCACTGCTACACTGTCACTATGAGATATACCACTGTAAACCTGTACCAACCTATAACCAACCTGTTCCACTGACCTGTAACCAACCTGTACTTGTACTCATCTTGTACCAACTAAAACTCAATAGTTACATGACCCGCATATGATGCAACTCACATATGTACGTGCCTTGTCTATACTGCAACCTGTGTATGTACGCGACCTGTCTGTACTGCAACATGTGTACACCTTTTGTAAGCTTAGGTTTTTCACCTTTTTTGACACTTCAAACACTTTTTTGCCTCTGTCACATCAACTTGCAAGCTGTCACAATGTATTTTCTGTTGATGTGCCCTGTGCATACATCATCTTATACATCCCCTAACCAAGTGCATCTATGTCTCTCTAGTCATGTACCATACATGTGTGTAAAATCATGAACAAGTGTAATAATCCTCACATGGAATATACATCAAACCCTTACTAATATGCAGCCTCACACCATACAAACAACTTCACAACCAAAAAACTCAACCATGTACCAAGAAATACAAACTCTCAACCATGTACCAAGAAATACAAACTATGTCTCAACACTTGAACCAACAAGATTAACAAATAAATAATACCAACTTACTAGTGTTGTATTTCTGTAGATCTGACTCATACCATAAGTGCCATACAACCAACACCCTCTCTAGGGAAAAACCTCAAACTCCCATAACCATATCTCATGGAGACAACAATATCCAACTACACATAAGAATATGACATACCTTTTGAATCTATAGATAGATCTGTTGTACTTGATCACTATAGACCTTCCTAGGAGATTTCTTTCAGACTCTGAGAACTTGGCACCCTCAACAACTCAATATTTCATGGATTTTCCCACATGTACGCACCTTTTTATATTGCAAGCCCGCATACGTATGTGCCCTTCTCCATTGCATCCCACGTACACCTCAAAAAATATGGTTTTTTCAGTATTTATGCAATTCTGAAACTTCACCGTCAACCCTTCATGCTACCTCAGACATGCGTAACTTCAGATGTATCAATGAGTACCTACAATAAACCTTACACAACAATAGATATTCAATGTGCTCAATAGGTGCTAATAGGAGAGCCTTTCTCTCTTATTTATACCTCCATTTAGCTTCCTCAAGGGGTTACCTTCTAACCAACTTAAACCAACTTCCTTCTTTTAGGGATAACCCACTTCTAACCACTTGTCCACTAATAACCACTTTATCCTCAAATAGTAAATTCTCCACTTCTAGTTGCAACTAATTTATTTTTAATTATTTTCTTATTGCAACAAATTAACCCATGATTAACTCCTATTTTCACCCCTTGACTAGTCAACTTCTTTTAGGATCTTCTAGAATAATTTGACTTCTTTGACCTTCTAGATAACTCATCAGGGTTCTCCAACTTCACAAGGCCATAACTCTCTAACCGTGAGGAGTTATGTGACGTTCCACATATCACCAGAAATGGAATGACATGTACTATCTATATAGAATAGTCTTACCTATAAATATACTAATATTTATACCATTATACATAAAACACTATTAAGTCCCTTAACCATACTATTGGAGCTACTAGAATTTGCCACCAGACTTGCTTCAAGGGTTGACATCAATGAAAACCAACCTAATTAATCAACACCAACAACTTGAATTTTAAATGAAAGTTGATGAGAGAGCCTCGTTTTATAATCTTCCAGGTTAAACGTAATAGTATTGGATGACTCAGGGTCTACAGCTCCAATGGCTACCAATAGGGTTCTACGTTGACTAGGACAGTTTTGCAGAACCTTGAGTGTCGACATTGCAGAGGGTGCTTGTACCAGATATTCAATGATACTATAGTTATGAGCAACACAGGTGTTCAGATTAAAAGACGATCTTCAGATTGCACTCTTGGGTGGATGTAATATTGAGTAAAATGTTGGTTTCTCTATCTAGAGAGGTCCATACGAAGGGGTAACATAAGTGGAAGGCATGTCGTTCGTAGGTCCATTAGCTACACTTCTGTTATTGGGTTTCCCTGGAGGTGTATCATATGTCTTTTTTTTAGTCGTCAAATCTATAGTCCCAATAAACATATAAACATGTGAACTTGAGGAAGCATCCCCACTAGGAGGATGACCTGTGTTCCCCACTTGCAGAGGTGCATGATTTTATGCAACCACTGTTTGTTGTTGTGGTGGAAAAGGATTAGTCAAAACGACGGTTTGGGAATTCCCTTTTAAAATTTTTGTCACTTCATCTCGATGAGCACAATCCCTAGTGTAATGATCTTCTCCACACATTAAACATGGAAATTTCAACTTTTGTTGTGGTTGTTTATCTACAATAGGTGGTTGTGTTTGTGTTTTCAGAATCTCCATTTGATTAGAAGTTTTCTTAGATTTATTTTTATTCTTCTTCTTTCCTCCAGGTTGTGGGCATGAAGCAAATTGGACTGCATTCACCTAGGAGGTTTTAGCAGGAGAGGAAGGAGAGTTGGATGGAATGGAAGTCTGTGGAATAGCTGGGGTATAAGTTGAATGGATTGTTGGCCCAGTTTATTGTGTGTCAGATTGAATTTTTAAAAAACCAATGATTCCATTAGAATGAGCGTCAAATGATGGTTTTGATGGATCAATTGACGTACTGGGAGAATTCAGGATTAGATCGTGCAAGGTACCAGATTGGGAATAAACCAAGTCTAGATATATATCATGACTAATAGCCTGCTCTTCAGTGACAACACCTCCCATCATGACATCTCATGCAATCGGTGGTAAAAGGGACTTCATGAACCATCCTGCCAATAATTGGTATGGAATAACAACTTTAATTAACCATTTTCATCGTCTCCACTCATGAATATGATCATAAATATGTGTGGAGGTGGATTGCCAAAGAGAGGTTAAAAGCTATGTACCAGTTTCATATCTAATAGGCAGTTGAAAATGGGTTAAGAAGGCCATCACAAGCGAATTAAAGTCATTGAAGAAACCTCGTGGTAACTCAATATACCACTTAGTTGTTGAGCCCATAAGAGTTCATTAGAAAAGATGTAATCGAATAGAATCATCCATCAATGATTTGGATGAACGCCAAATATGGAACGTCATAACATGGTTATTGGGATCTTCCCAATATTTTCTGTCAAACTTAGGAATATTTGATGGTAACTTGGTAGGAATTATTGGCCATAAAGGAGAATGTAATATGGGATCATTTATCAATCTCGATGAATCTAGAAGGTCCAAAGTGGCTAGAAAAGGTAATTGTCGATTGCTTTGAGGGTATTGGTAATACTGATGAGGAATAATAATACCCATAGGACCATAGGTTAGTTGCAAAGGCATGTTATATCATGATGGTCCTCCCATAGGTTTGTTGTTGAGGAATCTAAGTAGTAAAAGTGAGATTCATTGATTAAGGAATTTGGGAAAAAAGGGTTGGGTTCACCGGTTGATTAGGTATATTTTCTTGTGGAGGAAAACCTATTTGACTTAGCTGAGCCCATGTAGAGTTAAAAACACCCAGAAATGGTTTCCCATAATAGATTCTTGAGGGATTAGGATTAGAGGGTCCCTCCTAAGTGGTTTCCCCCATGTGGGACCCGCCGAAGCAGTTTTCCCAGGGCTATTGTTGGCTTCCAACAAAAGGGTTTGAAAATTGCCCCCTGGCTAAAACTTGTGTCACAACAAGATTCTGTGTTCTAAGGGGAGGTGGTGTCCCAATATGATTTTGTGGTATAAATTAACTTCTAGTTTGCAAAGGTACAATGTGTGAAAATATCGTAGTGTTGCTTAATTGACTAGGAAGGAGAAAAATCGATCTACTTAGCACTCAAATTGCAACAAGAGCATTATTACCTATATATGAACCTAATGGAGAGGCTATAGGTGACTGTGTTGTAGTAGAAAGAGGATGGGTTATGGTCATACCCATATTAAGGTGAATTTACTGGCCTGACAATGTTCTCCACAAAGTAGAAGGAGTAAGAGCGAGAGTTTGAGTAGGATCAACTAATCCAGATGTTCGAACATGGGTAGTAAATCCTTTTGTAGGGTTAGGTGTTCTTGACTCTATGGATAAAACATACTCTTAAGGTCTGAGTGGTAATTGGAAAGGATAATATTGTAGTGCATAATAAAAATATTCTAAAGAAGGTATTTGTAGAACAATTGGGCCAAAAGGATCAGTTAAAGGTTGGTTTGCAGGAACAAAACCCCCTTCTGTGAATTGTTCAGGTAAATGAGCAATTACACTCCCAGTCTCAGAGATCACTTCTTCGTTTATTGTTCCTTATTAGGAATGATCTTTCAATGAATGAGGAGGTAATGGTTTGTAACCTTCCAGAGGTAATCCTTGCATCCTACGAGACCTATGAAGACTGTCGTCGGCCAAAGTTAAAAAAAAAACAACAATTCTAGGGCCAACTACAAGTGATGAAAGAACACAGCTCTGAAAAAGCTAAAGGTAATCAACTAGGAAAACAATAGATGGTAGGATATTTCGAAGATGGGATATCAAGACTTCAACGAAGAAATGGGAAGCAGTTACCCCGACCTCTGCGCATCAACCCTTCTCGGTGCAAGTGACCCTCGCTTCGCGGGATCACCCTCTAAGGGTACTGAAGGTGTGATACGACATCTACCCCAGGTACCGTGGAAATTCCCCCACAATCACCTATGTAGACACCTAGGAAAGGTCACTAAGGCTACTAGCTCGCAGTCAGCCTCCGGGGGGGTACAGTCGACAGTCAGGATCGAAGGTATGGGAAGGATATATGAGTTCGAAATTATTCAAGAGAACTGAAGACAAGTGGACCAGGAAAACTCCTTAGGACTCCGAACAGACTCGAGATTCATGAAGCACTAAGACCAAATGAAACTAGTGGTTTCTCAAGAGGAACCCCCAATATACGCTCTTTCCGCTACGATTGGTCAAGCTTTGGAGGGGTAATCTTCGCCGATCTTCCGCACATGACCTCGTGTTTAGCCCCCATGTTAGAGGGGGTTCCCGGCTATGCCTATATGACAACTTGGTTTGACCACTCTTTAGTACTCTACAATCGTTTTAACAATCTTGGACAATTTGCTCCCTTTCCCTATTCCAAAGATTCTAATTCCTAGACTATTGTTGGTGTTCTATAAATAAAAAGTCTAGTTTATTTTAATTATGCATGGTTGATTCTTTAGAGCTGTTTTTACTCAAGCGTAGATGGAGATGAAACTAATGATGTTTTGACCTGACTCCAAAAACCATGCAGTAGGAATATGAAATGCACAATTTCTTTCAATGAATCCTACTTACAAGAGGGAGACGAGGTTTCTTTTTCTTCCAAATACCATTAAACACTCAGCGTAATACTAAATTCATGCAAAACTCTTTGCAATTTGTTTTTCACTTAAATGAAGAATCCAAATGTTTTCCAAATTATCAAAATAAAATTCTTTAAAATTTCAAAACAAATGAATGCTAAGTTCTTTTAACTTTTTCACTACAAATCTACTTCTAATGATTTAGAATGCATGAATTTGTTTGTTTGATGTTAACATGTAAATAAGATTGAATGAAATTAATTTAATTCTTCTTTTCTTTCAACGAGCATGAAATAGTTCAAAGCTAAGATATAAGAGAATGGTGAGAAAAAGAATACTAAAACAAAGATGCACTCACAAAGAAAGCAATCACTCTTAAAAAGTCTTAAAACCAAAGGATTTGAGACCAATTGATAGCACAACAGACTCTAAAAAATTCCATATTTCAAAATATAAGTGAAGTGCAAGAATCAATTGTCAACAAAATACTTCCAAGTTGACAGAAAAGGCTCCCATAACTGACAAGTAGAATGTTTGAAAGTTTTTTAGGAAGAAAAGTACAGAAGTCAAATGCTTGTATAATCTGACAAGAAGAAGATAGTTGAAAATCAAAATTGATTTTCAAGGATTTGACCAACCTTGACTAGCTTATAACCCTTTCAAAACTTGATTAGAGGCAATTCACAAGAAATAAGACAAGAAGAGTGATACTCACAATCAAAGTCTAAAGTAATCATAGAAGAATCTGGGACAAAATTAGACCGAAAAACATAGACAAAAAGACCAGAAACCAACCCAAAAAAGGGTGACGCTCCTGGTACCAAGGGTACAGGGCCTCAAAGGTAGGGTGACACTCCTAAAAACCCCACAAGAGGGCGTCAATGATTCTCTTTAGGCCATTGACGGGGAGTGTCACTGTTGAAAAAGAAGGGAAAACATGCTCAGACTCAGCCAAGATTCAACCAAAGTGTTCTAATGACTCTCTAAGCTATTCAATGGAAGTGAAAAGCAAAGAAGACCTCAGAAACCAAACATTCAATCAAGTGACATATTGAGACAAAGGGATAAATACCAAGGAAACACTCTTGCCCCACTATGGTTTCCAAAAACTGTTGTGATAAATCTCACCCTGCAGACAGGTTGAGCTCCCCTTAGTTGGGTTTTCTTTTAACTAAGACAACTAGAACAAATGGACACTAACATTCCTGGTTTCCATCGATTTATGCATGAAAAAAGAGAGGAGGAAGAGAATGAGGCACATTTTTAGGTCTGTTGTCCTCATTGCCCTTTGTCTTTCTAGTGTTGGATCCAGTCCAGCTCCAAACATAGTCTACCTACAAAGAAATAGAACTATCTTCCTCTTCTACTCCTTGTAACAAGTTAGATAAAAGTTATCATAACTAGGCCACAATCATTCATACATAAACCTGAAACGAGATGGAAATAAGGAAATAGTCCAAGTTTATTAATATGAGAAACAATGGAACTTCCAATCATGATGTGCTGCAAGCCTCCTCCAATGATCCTCCTATCCATACCCTTACTGTATGCTGACAAATGAAACAAAAGTTTGGTATTCTTGAGACCTTAATTCTTTATAAACCCTTTCACCCTCGAGAGGCCTTTTTTATATAGAGGCTTTGGGAGGTTTAACCAACTTATAATATCAAGGGAAGGTTCATATATTTCCTCCATAAGTTAGGATTGATTACCCAAAAAGGAGAGACTCGAGCCTATGAATAATCTCTCGATTATAACCACCAGAACTATCTCATAGTCAACCCATAGAATAAGGTGGGATTAATTAAAACCACCCTAACAGGACTGACGCTCCTAATGATATTGGTAGGAGGCATCAATGATGCTCCCTATTTTTCTAGCAAGGGGAGTCACCCTAAGAGTGATGCTACCTGAGCCATAGCAGGGGGGCTTCAATGGTCCAACTAAGGAAAATAACAAGGGGAAAGATAATGCATTTAACCTTTAGAAAGTGGATTTTATTCTCTTTGATAACTAGGGAACATGACAAAATGTTTTTCATAGTGCCAGGGATGTGGAATCAAGGTGCGACACTTATATGCGACAATTTTATGTGTAACAAAAGATGATTTAGGAAGCTCATTACAATCGGGCGACGAGACACTTTTGTGTGGAAATATTGCAAAAGAATTTTTATTGGCCGAAGCTCCAACAAGATGTACTCAAGTAAATAAGATCTTGCACTACCTATGCCATTGCCAAGCCCGCCATCAAGAAACGAGGGCTATTGATCCAGGATATTTTCATCGTGACTTATAAAGAATTGCATTAAATGAGCATAAATTAAAGTGCAACATTAAAGAAGGGAAAAATAAAAAAATGAAGAGACATAAGCATCAGATATGACCACAAAAACTTGATAACGGAGTTCATCCCTATTGGACTACGTCTCCGGGTCCTTCTCTCAAATGGGTAGGCTCTTTCATTAACTCAGTAAACAAATTTGGAAAAATACATAAGTATATCTCATTCTGAAATAAAGTTGTAGAAATAATGCTCAGATCAGAAAACAAACAACACCGTTGAATTCGTGGCATCGAATTATCCAAAAATGACTGTCTCCATGCCTCGATCCAACTCTGGCACTCCCGGGCCCAAGAAGAATTCTGTCTTGGTTTCTGTGCCCTTTTCAACCTGCAATAATGACTATACCTCCCTCGAAAATCATGCCCGAAAGGTCGTACGGTCCGTGCCTCCTCCTCCATGGCTGGGTGGATACCCCTTTTTATAAAAAATGCGGGCAATATGTACCAAGTGGTACCCGTGGCCTAGTGGTTAAGGGCAGAAGTATTAAGGCGTAGGCCTAGGCGGACGTTCCGGGGTTGATCCCCACAGACTCCCATTTTGGTTTGTTATTTTTTATATGGTGTATATTACATATCCGCTCCCCTACATTTGGATGTGTCACTAGAAGGTCCTCCAACGAGATATGATTCTGGCTATAGTTGGCGTGGTCTTCCAGATTTGGCGGACCCACCACTATTTTTGTTTCAAAATTTGTTCACGGGCTGTCCTTGTGCATTTCCCGCCTGCCACATGGAAACCCCTGATTGGGCCATGTGGAAACCTCTCATTGGGCCATGCTGCCCCTTGCCAAGTTAGCACACCACGTTAGCTGTACGGACTGCCACGTGGCACGATCCGATTGGTCCACAGATCGATCAAAAAAGCCAATAATTGGGTGACACATGGTAGCCTCTGGTGATGCCACATCATCATGATTATGTCAGCATGCCACATGTCACTTACTTTCTCCTTCCATGTGCGCTGTATGGATGATGACATCATCCGTACGAATGTTGACGTCAGTAGTACAAATGCTGACTCATCCCTTGCTGATTGGGCTAGGTTGACCAAAATTTGACCACGAATATCTTTCAATCTGTAACTCCATTTGACGATCCATTTGTGCCGTTAGAAATCTTGTGACGCACTCTTCGCGATCATGCCATTTTCACTGATTTTTGGGAAATTTGAAGTTTTTCCCTTTCTCTATCCGCTAGAGCCATTCTGAGCATCCCAAGTTTCCTCTATGAGTTCTAAGTTGTTCTTAGCCTTCTCTATATCCTTTTTGGATCAACTATACACCCCTATGCATACTCCATATAGGCCTTGGGAGTCCATCTCCATGGATTTAATGTCTGGTCTACCTTCAACCAAGCATGGGAATGACTGTGTCTTCATGTTCATTAACTGATTCTCTAATATGGCGATTTTGGCACCCTACAAGAAGATCATCATAGTTGAGGCCACCACTAAGCTCTTCTTTGAACATGTTTGGGTTCATTTTGGGCTCCCACAGACCATTATTTCAGATCGAGACAGTAGGTTCCTGAGTACTTTTTGGTTCAACCTATGGTCGATGATGGACACCAAGCTGACCAAATCAATTTCCTTCCACCCATAGACTGATGGAAAAATAGAGGTAGTCAACAAAATGATTGTCCATATCTTGGGATGTACAATTCCAAACATCCACACACATGGGATGAAATCCTTTCTTATGTTAAACATAGCTACAATAGATCCCTCCACAACTCTATTGGCCACAACCCTTTTCAGGTGTTCTCTGGGTTCCAACCATTAGCCCCCATTGACGTAGCTCTACCCATTGCAGCTGCACAGGAAGAGTCCTCCCATCCATAGATCGACGCTGATCGAGCAACCAATTTTTTTGAGAAAATCTAGGGAATCCAACAATAAATTCAAAATATTTTGCAGAAATCCAATTCCAAGTACAAATAGTGCCATGATCAACATCTAGTACCACACAAGTTTCAGGTGGGAGATAAAGTATGGTTGCATTTGTAGAAAGAGCACCTTGTGAGGACCCCATCGGAATTTCTGCCAACTCTAATATGGGCTTTACATCATCACCAAGTTTGTGGATGAGAATGATTTTAAATTAAGTATTCCCCCTTTCCTTGGCTTGCACCTGTATTTAATGTGGAGCTACTTCGACCATATTTTCCACCTCTCCAGGACACCTCAGACGTGCTCGAGCACTTGGCCCCTACAAAAATAAATCCTGACTACATTTAAAATGTGAAATTTGATTGAATCATGGACACCAAGAAAAAAGGCACCCGCTAGTAGAACATCCAACTCTATCGGGTCATCAAAGCAAGGCATCTTCTTCACCAAGGCAAGTGGCTCACCGGGAGTCTGATTCAACAAAAGTTCCCACATCTAATGCAGGAACTTGACACAATGGGGATCATTTCTTCATAAAGGAGGAGGACCGATCGATCCAGGTGGATATTGGTGGATACCCACCTGTTCCACTAATTCATAATGGTTCCACATATTGGCAGTTTTTCTATGGTTTTTTGGGTCCCAAACTTCCGGGGCCATTTTGAGGCCCTAAACAATGTTTTTTTGGCTTGACAGATACCAAGCTGAATGGAATGTTTACTCCTCAGTTATACCTTTTTGACGGGGTACCAAGCACCACAAACATATATCATATGCAAAAGTCATGCCCTTGGGAAGTTGACATATCAATTAACCAAATCCGGACCCACAAACCTTTTGGTGTTTCATCTTCCGGGGTTAGGGTTTTGGGTGTTTAGGGTTTTCTCATTGACGATTTATGTTAAAAATCATTTTCAGCCTCTTTATAATTAGATTCTTGTGAATGAACACAGACGACACATATCTCTCTTCAAAGATAAGCTACCACCATTATAGCTAGCTTATGTGATTTGCATTTTACAATATTTTGTAATCCAGACAGTCATTAAGAACATCTAAGTTTTATTGTATTACTTTGTTCCTTGCAATATATCTATGTGTTTCCTTGTTATATCTCTGCCTTCTTGTCATTCTTAATATAATATGGATCAAGTTTTATCGTAATATATTAGGAACATGTTAAGGTCCTCAATTGACCTTATGCCCAAGGTCCTAGGGACTCCTTCCCCCTACCACTCACACAAAAGTAAATAAATTCCAAGATTCACCAATGGAATCTTATTATTTTTTGTAACTTAAGTTTTTGAGGTGATCAATGCTCTTGGATGATTTCAAGTTCTTTGATTGGTTTTCCTCATTGACTCTATTATATGAAATCTACATGAATGTCTAGGTGCCTTGTTGAATATTAACTAATGGTGATTACAATGGTTTTAATGCTTCACTTGAATGAATTTAACACACCATGTCTGTGTTGGTAATGAATGGCCTCTCTCATTGTCTTGAATTGTGTGAGTAGTTCATTATGGGTGTTTCTTTCTCTTTGGTCTCACTGCTTTGTTGAGTTCCTTTTATTAAGGATTGACATGACTCCTTGGTGTTCTAGCTTTGGATATTTAGTAGGTTGTGTGAAGTTTTAATTTGTCCAATTTTCTTTAGTTGATACATTGAGGTTGCACATTCCTCCCAGGGTAATTGGTTTTCGTCGAGATATTGGATGCGTCAAAACTTGTTCACTTGTTTGACCTTTCCTATTTCATGAAGTTGCTTCTATTCTTTAAATGGTTAGTGGTTGCTTCCCCTCTTGTCTTTAGTCATTGATTATTGGAAATTGAATGGTGAGGAGTTATGGAAGAGTATTGCAGATGTTGATGTCCTTTCTTAGTATGGCTTTAGGTGCATGTATGTTTTATATCTATACTCACTATCAAAGATAATATAGGTAATTAATGACTACAATTAGGGAATACCACCTCTATTGTTAACATCTATGGATTTTATGAGGACAAAAAGGTTTTCTATATATTTTTTCAATTTGGGATTTCTCAAAGAGGAAAATATTATTATTGGAGTGGATCTCAATCTTACTATTACACTAGTAGAGGTTTGGGGAACCAATTCTAAATCAATCCCAATGGTATAATATTTCATTCAAAAGTTTGAATAGGTAGGCCTATATGATGTAGCACCACTTAAACTAGTACCTACAAGGAGGAATTATAGAGTAGGGATTGATAGTGTCTCTAAGAGACTAGATATGCTTTTGGGGCCACAAAGGGATATGATGAAATATCATAGGACAAGAACATGGGTGGGAATGGGTGGATCATCTAATCATCTTCTTGTCTTATTGAAAATTGAAAGATATGAGAATAATCCTCTGGGACCTTTCAAATTCAATCCAAAATCATTGAAAGATGAGGAGCTCACCATGTTGGTTAGAAAAAAATGGAAGTTTGATCGTACTAATGGAAATGTAGCTATGCTTAAATTTGTAAGATATCACTTTCAATATTATCTACATGGATTAATTCATTAATATATGACCCATATCCCATGACTTTTAGTCACAACTGACCAGTTTCTCATGGTTTTGAATATTCCACTTACAACTCATTGCCATAGAGTCATGCTCACATGGGTGAAGAAGTGGGATTGAGACTAGCGAAATGAATCACATATCATGAATGATCACCTTTTGGGATTGCAACCGACTTTCTCCCACTCTTTTCTTAGTCATGGATTAGGTTATTGAGTGGTGAGGAGTTGTGGAAGAGTATTTCAAATGTTTGTTGTCCTTGAATAATATTGTTGTAGGTGTATGTTTGTTTGCTATCTATACTAATCCTCAAAGAGAATATAGGTAAGCAATGACTAAAATTTGGGAAGACATTCTTTATCATTAACATGTATTACCCTCATGAGGAAAAAAGGGTTTTGTTTCTCCTTTTAAATTTGGGAATTCTCAAAGAGGGAAATATTATTATTAGGGTGGATCTAAATCTTACTACTAAACTAGTAAAGGTTTGGGGAACCAGTGCTAGAGAATACCCAGGGGAAAATATTTCATTCACAACTTTGAAGAGGCAAGCCTATGTGATGTAACACCTCTTAAACTAGTACCTAAATGGAGGAATTATAGAGTAGGGGTTGATGGTGTCTCTAAGAGAGTGATTATGCTTCTAGGGGTGGAAATGGATATGATGGAAGTTGATAAGATAAGAACATGTGTGATAGTGGATCGTTCATCTAATCATATTCTTCTCTTATTGCAAATTGAGAGAGATGAGAATAAGTCTCTAGGACCTTTCAAATTCAATCCAAAATCATTGGAAGATGAGGTGTTCACCATGTTGGTCAGAAAAAAATGAAAGAAGTTTAATCCTACTAATGGAAACTCAATTATCTTTCAATTTGAACTATCATTTTCAGGATTATCTTTTTATATTAATTTATTAATATATGGCCCATATCCCATGAGTACTAGTATAAAGTGGCCTATTTCTCATGGTTTTGAATAGTCCACTTATCACTCATTGCATTACTCACATAGCATATATCATCAACTCATGGTCTTGCACCCAGTAATCGAGACTTCCTGGGATGTCACCCTTCCCAAGACACCTTTGGCTCAAGCACACTTGATTGTTACCCATAATCAAGCCCACTTAGCTTGCTACCCTATTTGAAAAACATCAGCAAGTATTTTTCCTTATGAACTATTTAGTTAGGGTTACATTGACTCTTTTATTTAAGTATTAAGAGGATTGCATAGTCCTATAACCATCCCTTTCACAAACAAAAAAATCATTTGTATTCTTTAAAAATATGCATAGAGTTCCCATAAAAAGTCACAAAATTTACAAGTTTTCAGATCATTCTCCCATAATCTCATAAATAGTAAAAAATTTAAAACCATGGTTCATGAAGATACAAAGAAGATTGTCCTTGATGGGATTGAAACATCTCCCAAGTTCCTTCATGCAACTCCAATCCTTGTTTGGAATGCCTATTTGATTCCATAGTTTTGTCCATGTAGACATGTGAGAAGGATGTTAGAATATGAAGGATTGTGCTCGTTTTACCATTGACAATACCCTTGTCACCCAACCATAGGCCGAAGCCACCCTCTGAGCACCTTGACCTTGACAGAGAAGAATACTGGTAGCAATCAATAGCCAAGCAAGGCTAATGCACCAAGCAAGAATAGAAATCAAACTAATCAGATAGTCCCACCCAGAAACTGGCGCAACACCTTCCCCAGAAACTTGCGCACAAAACTGCCAACTACAGTGCGCAAAAACTACTCTCTGCAATTCTGAGAAGTGTGAATAATGAGAACTAGTGCTCTGTATTTATAGTGGTCTGGCAGACTTACTGGGGTCGACTTCTCCTTCTAGGTACTAATTAATTCACATTAATTATAGTTCTGTAGCTGACATCTCATCTAGGGTTTCCTTTACTTCTTTGCTTCCTTCGAAATATTCTAATCTCGTCATAGGTCACAATAGAGGTTCATACCTCTCGAAGCTACCATAATATCAACACTCCCTCCTAGCTAGGGAGGTATGGTCTTGAGCACAAGCAAACCATTCAACTGGTAGTATCACGAGCACCATCATTATTATCCAACTGGATAATATCCTATGACAACTGGTACAATATCAATTGATAGAACACACCTGTGTTTATTCAAGGTAGTACGCAACTACTCAAACCGTGACACATAGTCACAAATAGTGGAACAAATCCACCACAACAATATACATATACTGTCATATAACAATCATCTGATAGCAACCTGCACAGAAACAATGTTATGATATAAACTGAATCATCTGGGCCAATCTTTCACTCACATCCGTGAGATATGAAATAATATCTACCCTCAGAGTAGAACAATGAGATATCTGGACTATTATTCTCAAACAAGGAAGAATAACTATCCTTTCTTCTAAACCTGGACCATTCCCCACCCTAGGCCATTCTTCCTACACTTATCAAAGTGCACCCTGGAGAGAATGTATAAAGCCTAAGGAATGCCTGTCCCTGATTGTTGAGCCTGGACCATTCCTCACCCTAGGCCATTCCTCCTACACTAATCAAAGTGCACCCTGGAGAGAATGTATAAACCCTAAGGAATGATTGTCTGGACCATTTCCTTTGTTAACCACAAGAGGAAAACATTGTCCTGCATCAACCTCCAAAACGGACCATTCCTCATGCTAACCACAATGAGAAATCGTTGTTCGGCGAGGTGGGCCAGTCTTCTTGAGTAACCCTCAAGAAGAGAGACTGCTCTAGACCACTCCCCATGTTAACCACAATGGGAAGTCGATGTCTATGATACATCAACAATCTGGACCATTTCCCATGTTAACCACAAAGGGAAATTTCTGTCCGTCAGAAATCTCAATCCACTTTCCGAACAGGAAAGAATATGTCCAATCTCGACTATTTTTCAATCACAAAGATAAATGTTTCAATAATATTTTTCAACAATATTTTAGTGCTCCCTCCTAACCTGGAGAGTCTTCCCTTTCAGCTAAGGGAGTTATTTCCATGATCCCCATCTTCTCTCGGAAATATGCAAACTTTATTCTGGATAGAGTTTTTTTCAGAATGTCTGTTGTCTGCTCGTCAGTGGGGATATACTCGAGATTTACCTCTCCTCCCTGGACTTTATCTTGAATAAGTAATATTTGATCTCAATGTGTTTCGACCTTTCATGAAACACGGGTTGTTCTGATAATCTTATACAACTCTGATTATCACAATATATTATGGTCAATTCTGGAATTTGATCAAATAAATCGGAGATTAACTTCCTTAACCATATTGCTTCAGTGCATGCTTCACATGCTTCCATATACTCTGCTTCTGCTATGCTGAGTGCGACAAACTTCTGTTTCCCTCTACCCCAAGATATCATAGCAGAGCCCAAGATGAAACACATACCTGAAGTGCTCTTTCTATCTTCTGCACTTCCTTCCCAATCAGAGTCCATGAATCCATGAAGCTGTATATTGTTGGATGCGGTATATCTCAAAAAGTAGTTTATTGTTCCAAGAATATATCTTAATACATGCTTTGCAACTATCCAATGCTCATGTCTTGGTTCCACCTGGAAATGGCTTAGTGTATTCACGACAAAGAAAATGTCTGGTCGAGTATTTACCAAATACATCAATGACCTAATTAGTTGTCGATATAGAGATGGATATATTGGATCATAATCTAGAACTTTCATTTTTCTTATATCCACATTCATAGGAGTGTCCATGGACTTACAATCCATCATTCCAAATTTCTGAAGAATCCTTATTGCGTACTTTCCTTGTCCAAGGAATACTTCACCACGCTTCTGCCATACTTCTAGTCCCAAGTAATAGTGCATGAGACCTAGATCTTTCATATCAAATTCAGAAGTTAATTCCTTTTTGCACTGGATAATGAGAGACTCTTCACCTGTTATGAATAGATCGTCAACATATAATAGTAGAATCACAGGTGCATTGTCCACGACTTTGTAATAAAGGTTTGTATCTACATGACTATTAGAGAAACCAAGTCTCGTTATATAGTTGTCCATTCTGGCATACCAAGCCCTTAGATCTTGCTTGAGTCCATATAGATATTTATTCAATCTGCAAACGTGAGTGTCTCTGGAATGTACCTCAAACCCTTGAGGTTGTTCAATATATACTTCTTCTTCAATAGCTCCATTGAGGAAAGTTGTCTTTACATCCATCTGATGTAAGTTCCATCCCATGGAAGTGACAAGAGATATTATAGCTCTGATGGAAGTATATCTAGCCACCAGAGCAAATGTTTCGTCATAATATTCTCCCTCCTTTTGGGAGAACCCTCTAGCTACGAATCTTGCCTTGTATTTATCCACGCTTCCATCTGCCGCATGTTTGATCTTGTACACCCATTTTGAAGTTACCATTGATTTTTCTTTAGGTCTTAGTACAATCTCCCATACCTCATATTTCATAATGGATTGATGCTCTTCCGTCATAGCTTCTTTCCATTGTTCCTTTTGAACTGCTTCTTCAAATGTTGTAGGTTCTTCATCTAGAATCTTCATCATGTATGCTGCATAACTTGAGAATCTTTTAGGTATTTTACTCTTTCTGAATGTTCCTTCTGGAACCTTGAGTATTTTTGCATCTTGTAAGGTAGGTTCAAGACCAACTGGTATTTTATTGGTCTTAGGTACAATATCTGAATCAATGTTTTCACATGGCTCCATAGGATGATCAAGTAGCTCCTTTTCATCATTTACGTTTTCTGTGATTTCTTCGTTAAGTTCTTCAATCTCTTCTTCTTCTATATTTTCTTCGATGGATTTTCTGAAGGCCATCCTTTCATTGAATGTTACGTCTCTGCTAACCTCGATCTTGTGTTGTTTTGGAATATATATTCTGTAATCCTTGGATGAATCACTATATCCCACGAATATCCCTTTATTTTCTGAAGGTTCTAGTTTATTCCTCTTGTGCTTGGGAATGTGGGAGTAAACAGGACATCCAAATATTCTTAGATTTTCCACATTGGGTTTCTTACTTGAGAAAGCTTCTTCTGGTGTCATGTTCTTCAATATACAATGAGGAATTCTATTCTGTACATATATTGTTGTCATTGCTGCTTCTCCCCATAAGAACATGGACAGACCTTGATCATTTAATAAGGCTTTTACAGTTTCTTCAATGGATCTGTTCTTTCTTTCTGCTACACCATTTTGTTGAGGATTATGAGAAACAATCAACTCCCTCCTAATTCCTACCGATTTGCAGAATGCAGCAAATCCCTTTGATGTTTATTCTCCACAGTTATTGGTTCTTAGCGTCTTGATCTTATTATTTGTGAAGTTTTCTATTTCTGCTTTGAACTCTTGAAACTTACTGAATACTTCATCTTTTGTCTTCAGTAGGTATAGCCAAGTCTTTCTTGAATAGTCATCTATGAAGATTACGTAGTAAGAATATCCTCCTAGAGATTTTACTGGCATCGGACCGGAAAAATCTGAGTGTATTAGATCTAGAATCTCCTTAGATATGTTATTGCTGCTTGGGAATGGTTTTTTGATATTCTTCCCAAGGGAACACCCTTTGTAGATTCCTTCCTATGTAGACTGCAACTCTGGTATTCCTTCAACCATTCTTTTGAGAAAGGGTAATGCTTGATAATTAATATGAGCGTACCTTCTATGCCAAAGTTCATTAGGGTTGACTTCGTCATGTACAAGAGCTTCTTCATTTTGTTCTAGTAGTCTATACAAATTTCCTTTACGACTTTCGATAATCCTGGCATTCTCTATGCTGGAGTCTTTATGCCATGATAACACTTTTCCATCCACGAGAGCTATTATGTTTCCCTTGTATTCTAGGCAAGATATTGATACAAGATTATTTTCTAAACCAGGTACATATAAAACATTGCTTAAGTGAACATAATTACCTGTTTTCATTTTGATGGCGGCTTGTCCAAATCCTTCCATGGGGTAAGTGGTTTTGTCTCCAAGCTCTACCTTGTACGAGGTCTTCTTCTCATT
>ML785202.1:156693-168513 GCA_009831015.1 Picea engelmannii | reverse complement strand
GGTACATATAAAACATTGCTTAAGTGAACATAATTACCTGTTTTCATTTTGATGGCGGCTTGTCCAAATCCTTCCATGGGGTAAGTGGTTTTGTCTCCAAGCTCTACCTTGTACGAGGTCTTCTTCTCATTTAGATTTGAGAGACTGGATTGATCTCCCGTCATGTGCCTAGAAGCTCCACTGTCGATTATCCACATGTCATCTTCAATCATTCCAGTAAGTGATAAGTAGTGTAAAAGATTGATTGTTTCACACATGTCTTCGGTTGACTGGTAACAGGTCATGCCTTGATCCAAAACTTCAACTTCATCATTTTTGTCTTCTGAGAGAGCCAAAAGGTGCGTCGAGTTAGGGCACATCTGAATATCTTATTTTTGAGTGAGATGCTCCATCACAAGTTGTTGTATCTGAGGTTAGGGTTTCTGTAACTGCTTCTGCTAGTAACCCTAGCGACAGTGTCTTTGGAAGCTGCTCCTGCTAGTAACCCTAGTGACAGTTCCTCAATGAGCTCAATACCCTAGCGGCTATGCTTCCTTCCAGTGTTTAGACTGAATGAAGGAGGTGTGGGCCCATAACCTGTTAGAATATGAAGGATTGTGCTCGTTTTACCTTTGACAATACCCTTGTCACCCAACCATAGGCCAAAGCCACCCTTCGAGCACCTTGATCTTGACAGAGAAGAATACTGGTAGCAATCAATAGCCAAGCAAGGATAATGCACCAAGCAAGAATAAAAACCAAGTTGATCAGATAGTCCCACCCAGAAACTGGCGCAACACCTTCCCCAGAAACTTGCGCACAAAACTGCCAACTGCAGTGCGCAGAAACTACTCTCTACAATTCTGAGAAGAGTGAATAATGAGAACTGGTGCCCTGTATTTATAGTGGTCTGGAAGACTTACTTGGGCCAACTTCTCCTTCTGGGTACTAATTAATTCACATTAATTATATTTCTGCAGCCAACATCTTGTCTAGGGTTTCCTTTACTTCTTTGCTTCCTTCCGGAATATTCTAATCTCGTCACAGGTCACAATAGAGGTTCATACCTCCTGAAGCTACCATAATATCAACAAAGGAGAGGTGATTGAAAGTTGTTTGCAAATTCTTGATGTCCTAAAATAATGGTTGAAGGATAAAATTCCTCAAGGTGGAGTCTCCTTTCATCCATTGAATGACTAAAAGTAAGTCTCATAGTATTTGGATTTGTTTAACACCTTTTTCCAGTGCTAGAATGACGAATGTCGACTGGTCTAAGAGCCAAAAGTTCACTAAAATTGTTTATGGCCTATCCAATTCCAACCTTGAATGAGATGGTGTGATTTGGGAAGAGGAATATAATTCCCACTACCCCACCTTTGGATTGAGTGTCTAGAGAGGATCCATCAACGTAAGATTAGGGAATTTCTTCATTTATATGGCCTACTAAAACTTGATTATGAGGAGGAGAATTGAGGATAGGCACTGAGAATGTTGAGGATTTGAGTGGTGCATTCGAGGGAAGAATGTTCATACCCTCAAATAATTTGGCATTTCTAGCTAATGGCTATATTCCCCAAGCATAAGTGAGTGGGGGGCAGGGATTTGTACTTCTTTGTGTCCTTATTTTGGCATCATTTCCCGAGTGCTTCTTCATTGGTGTCCCATTCCCATGTGTTTTGAAGTCCTATTAAGCCTTAAATTTATTTACATACTTGTTTCAAGTAGGGGCATAAGATGATAAGATGGTTGTTGGTTTCAAGGTTTGCTTCTCAAAGACAACATCTACCTAGACCTTCAAAACTTTTTTTTTTCAAAATATCCTAGATGAGAGATCTATTATTGAGGAAAATACACATAAATATTTTTTATTTGGAAGGTAATTTAAATTTCTAGATGGGTTTCCACCACCAGAGCAATGGGTTCTCCATTTATTTTGATGCAAAGGCCTTGTATCCAACATTTGGTTCATAACTTGTAGAGGAGTTCAAAGACTAGATGATTTTGTATTCCTCATCATTCAGGTTGATACAAAATTTCCTAAGGTTGTTAGTGTAGGCCTTCCAAACATCTACAAATCCCCTCCTAAGTTCCAAATCTCTCCATGAGAGCCACTATTGTTAACGATTATTTATCCATGGTCCACTTGCTATATGTTGCATAGTGTATAATCCTTTGAGCCTGAGATCCTAGATGAGTGGGGATGGTAGTTTGTAAGCGTCCTCAATCCCAATCCAAGGATCAAGGCATACTTGGACSTTTTCCCCCTTKCTTACTYSCAAGATAAACCATTTCTTGATTAGGGGAAGGTTGAGATGGTTTCTTTCCAAATGATAGAAGCATTATGTGATTTTTTGATAGGGGTCCTGACCCAATCCTCAATGGAATTAGGGGAAAGGTATTTGTCTTTTATGACTTTCACCCATAGACCCTGACCTTGTAGTAGCCTCTTTATCAAGTGGATGCCTTCTTAGGAAGCCCCTACAACTTCCTGGATTTCTCTCCCTTCCAGAAAACCAAAATCCTAAGGGGAGATTTTTCGAGAGAGAATTTCCTTCAGTATTTTTGAGATGTTTTTGAAATGATCTTGTATATGTTATTTCATAGAGAGATAGGTCAAAAATTTTCATAGAAATATGAGTTTTCGATATTAGGAATGAGTGCTATGATTGTGGTGTTGAAAGTTGACAACATATTTTTGAGGATAATGAGGCCTCCGACACTCTTCTGAGGTCATTTAAAAAAAATCATAGCAACTAAGGAATAATTCAATAGGGAGGTTATCTAGTACAATAATTTTGTCCTTCTAGAAAATTTGAAGAGTTATAAATAGCTATTCTTTCCCCACCTCCACCATGAGGGCTTGATTATCTTTTGGTTCAACAAATCTAGGAAATAAGCTAGATAAGTGGATGATAGCATCTATGGTGGATCGAGAGTAATATTTAAAAAGAGTTTGAAAATAATTTACTTCTTTAGCTACAATATCAAGAAAGTTCATGGCCCATGAACCATCCTCTTTTGCAATCTTCCATACAGAGTTAATGCTTTTTCTACAATTGGTAAACATATGGAAGAATTTTGTGTTATAATCTTCTTCCTGAAGTCAGATTGCATTTCTCTTTAAATTCCACTCTTTCTCTCTATCCAAAATAATTTTCCTTCTTTCACTACAAGGATAACACCTTCTTGTGGAGGTTTTTACAAAGTCTCCCCTAAAAATCTATCCATTCTCTGTTTATAGTAAAGGTTGTTAGTGGAGACAAGTGGTTGAAGGTTTTGCAGAGGTTTTTTTTATCAATGCACCTTTAAGGTCGATACAAATTGGTGTGTACATGAACAATCAAGCACTAGTGCGTCAATGTTCAAAAGCACCATCATACTTTGTAATAAAAAATACATGCAATGAATAAAGAGCATCAATGTCATTGAACATTACACACTAGTGCACCTCACCATCGTCAAGTGTACTGTGGTAGGGTAAATAAAAAAAAATTACCAAAATAATTTTCATTGTTATAGTGCATCCAATGCTTCCAAACTCTCAAGCAAGCACCGATGCTCACCATCCTACCAAAAATTCCCTGTTTCCAGTTCTCTACACCGACTTGGATAGCTCCATTGGTAGATTCCATACATTTCCAAATTTTGGAAATTACCACAAATTTTCATTTCCTCTCAACAATGAACCATGCCTCCTCAGGACATAAGAGGCAAGGCAAATTTTGTATTACCTTCCTATTTTCATTTTCATCCAGTCAAAATTAGAATTAAGCTTGAAATTTGGCATCTTTTTCATTTTTTTTCCAATTTCGGGTGATGCGCCTGAATGCTTCAACTCACCCCGAAGTGGTGCATATTGTGTTAAATTCACAGTGAGCACCGCCACTGGTGCACCTCATATATATTTCTGCATCAGTGTCATTCAAGCAAGTGCACCACGATAAATTATAAAAACAAAGTGGTGTGTCCTTTGGAACGCCCCGAAATCAGTGCATAATTGGCTTCGACCTGCACCCGTGCATTTCAATTAATTAACCGCACCACTAACCAAACACCCCGGTATTATTTACAGAACTGCACAGGGACATATATTTCCTGACTTGGCATAGCATGACGTCTCATTGGACACCTCTTTCTCAGTGCACTATCCTTTACAACACATCGTGGAACAAGACATCGATGCTCCATTATCATAGTGGCACTTGTGTGTGAATAGTAACACATCACACCACTTCAATTGTGATAATGCAATTTAACCTAGCAGTGCCAAAAATTCCAACAAACAGATTGATGTTGTGAAGAAAATGACACCGAGGAGATTTAATAATCAATCAGAAAGTATGAATTATTAGACACACCGCTGCAATCCATGGTGGTGTGATAATAAGCCTGGAACACCAGTGTGTAAAAACAAAATGTATGCACTGTGAAATGTTTTGAAAAATAAACATTATGGTTCATCTTCTATAATCTCTCGTTCGCAATGCATTAGTAATACAACACACCGCTAGACATCATTCCGGTGCTCTGGTAAAACTGGCGCATTGGTGATTTCAATTTAACAAAGGGCACCGAATATTTTTCATGCCATAATTTTTAGTGTTGTGGTGCGTCTTTTTTAACGAAATGAACTGGTGTGGTTAAAACCACTGAACCAGTGCAATTAAAAGTATTGGACTAGTGCGAGGCATCCTATGGGATGCACCACTTCAATACGTAGTGGTGTGACAATAAATGTGGCAACAATGTGTATTAGTAATATCACCGCACGATGGTGATATTCGTCTGATAGAGCACACCATCGGCGAGGTGTATGTGTTGTTTTCGATGCACCAGTTACTTTTAAATATTTTTTTGCAAAAAAATATTAATTTTAGATTTTTTTAAATAAACATAATTTATATATGTATATGTTTTATAACTTCAATTTATTTTATCTATATATATGTGCCTAACAATACTTGTATGTGAATAAAATATGGCAATGACTAGAGGAGGAGGAAGAAGAACACCAACAAGTTGAGACACACACATTTGCGCATGAGTGGGAGGCTAGGGAGAGGGAGAGAGAGCTATTCCCTCGCCCTATTTCATAGTCGACACAGGACCTTTTGATGGATGTTTTCCTCCTGAAGTTTTATCAGGAGGGTACATCACTTAGGGGGAAATATTTGTTGTTACAACAATTGATCTGGGATCATAGGCGATATAGGTTCAGGGTCAGTCTCGATTTGTGGTATCATCCCATGGAGGAAGATGCATATTTCATCACTTAGTTGTCTAGGAGTGGTAGTATTTTCCCCATTTCCCTGCACTACCTCTTGGTGTTTCCAGAGAGACCCAACTAACATATGGGAAGATATATGTCAGTCCGCATGTTCATTCTTCTTCATAGTTCCAGGTTTGTGGTGGTTAGATGCGGATAAGTTCATTTGGTAGAGATAACGTTAGGTTCCTGTGTCTTATTCTATGGACATTGTCACAATATAGCTCTGATGGGAAGTGCATTAATTTATCTATGTGGTATTATGTAGCGAGTTTATTGTAGACGCACTGATTGATTAGGTGGTTAGAGATTTTTTTGAGACAATTTTGTCGTGCATTAGATCATTGCCGCGCTATTTTACATGGGACAAGATTCTTCCCATTCACGTCAGATTTATTTACACT
Source organism: Picea engelmannii (assembly GCA_009831015.1). Taxonomy (NCBI): domain Eukaryota; kingdom Viridiplantae; phylum Streptophyta; class Pinopsida; order Pinales; family Pinaceae; genus Picea; species Picea engelmannii. The sequence continues at coordinate 162,864 of ML785202.1, read as the reverse complement.
ATTTTTTGAGAGGGTTCATGCCACTCAGCTAGTAGTACCCTTCTTTAATTCTAGGCCTATGTTTTATGCACATATACACATGTGGGAGGTAGTTGATGTCCAAGAGGGGCCAATACAAGTTTCTCATTTCTCTGGTCGGTAGGGAGGTATGTGATTTATTGGCTAGTGAGGACAATCCTATCCTCGATATTGCCGAGTACCCGTACATGAGGATGGATTGGAGAGGATTTCCAAACATCTTATTTACGAAAACTCAACCAACATATGAGAGAGGTAATATTATCATTATGTTTTGTATAAATCTAGTTTCATATTTTCATGTCTTATTTAATGCACATGTAATTTATTATAACATTTGTTTCAATTATCTTATTATTATTATCTATTGTTTTGCATATATTGGCAGATATGTTGGGGATGAACTTCCCCAACATGAGGATGAGGTGATGGAGGAGCTAGGTGATTAGTCTCTTGTATAGAGACCCCACATGCCATGTAGGTCAAATCGAAGAGTCCATATAGAGGTGGCTTATCAACTATGTCATGTCATGACTAGTCATGGAGTGGTACCTGCACCCATTAGAGACATATTACAGTTATAAGATCTCTCTACAATATGGAGTATTTTTCCTCTGAATCAGTGTTTTTGATGCGTCATATTGTTGATTCTGTCAACCTCATTGAGACGTTAAGGGGTGCTTCTCATGATCCCACTACATCTATCTCATCAGCAGAGCCATCCACATCCTCTACTCCACCACATTGTCCTCCTCCTCCTCCTCCCTATTCTCCTTCACATGATTTGGTTGCACCATCTACCGATCCTCTTACTTCCCCTCATCATGTGTCTCAACTTGCATCCATGTATGATCCTCCTCATCCTCCTCTTTCTTCCCCTCCACATGTGTCTAAATCTGCATCCATGTCTGATCCCTGTCCTCCTCCTTCTGCTTCTTCCCCTCCACATGTGTCTGAACCTGCATCCATGTCTGATCCTCCTCCTCCTCCTTCTGCTTCTCCTCCACATGCATCACCATATTCTAATTATCCATCTCATCCTCCTCCACTTGTGTCACCATCCACCGATACTTGTCTTTCTCCTATTCCACATGTGTCATCATCCACCAATCCCCCTCCTCCTCCTTTTCCTCCACACGTGTCACACTATTTTTATGCTTTGGACACTATGTTCACATCAGGTACTGCTGCACATCTTCATGATATTGATAGAGAGACATTTGATAGTGAAATTTTGTTGACATTTATTTCTAATATAGTTGTTCTTGATAGAGGCTCTACCTCTGCTAGCAGAGACATTGACACACTTGGCTATGGTGGTGGACTTAGCTAGTAGTGGTACTGATTTACATGTATATTGATTATTTTATATTTGACTCGAGATCTATATATGACATGTTTATTGCATATTTTGTTAAGATTTGTGTTTGACATGTATATTCATATGTATATTTCTCATGTATATTATGTTTTCCTGTGGAAATTATGCGTATACTAAGAGGGGAGGGGGGGTGAATCAATATAATATTCTTTTTACTTTATTTAACCATTCATCAATCAATCATTAGATGAGAAACAACAATCATATATAAACTCAAATCACAATGCACATAGTTTGACGTGCAAACTCTTGAGGGATAAAACCATAAAAAAATATTTTTATAAATATCTGTAGGAACCAACCTACTATTACAAAATTGTAGGCACAAACCTACTATTACAAATATTTTTGGAACCAACCTATTGGAGACACCGATCTCCTTAACTGAGCACCAACTCGAAAAGATGTAGGCACCAACCTACTGGAGACACCAATCTCCTCAACGGAGTACCAACTCAATAAGATATGTGTAGACACCAATCCATTATCTTCATACATAGAATACCTCTGAATTCCCCTGCATGCTTCATTCCACAGACAATCTTTCAAACCCTAGCAAGATTCATAACATCATTCCTAGAATGTAATCACTGACAACAAAATCCACTGATGAAAACATCCACTCATGAAAACATTCATTAGCAACTTATACTCATGGAAAAATCACAACCTCATAGTAGTGCACATTGTAGCATCACAACCTCACGACAACATCACAACCTTATAGCATACCTTGAGAATAAGAAAGACCCAAAGAAAGTCCCTTAGACTTCTCTTGCACACCTCTATATCCCAAAGAGACACCCCAATTCCTTTATCACACCTCAAACTTGATCTCTCTTTCTTGGTTCCTCTCAAAATAAGAAAATCCATCCTATATTTATAGTAATTTTTTCACAATTTTCCGTCCGACCTCAATTTTTTGGCTGGGTTGTCGGACGAAAAAATTCATATCTACTAATTCCTAGGAGTTAGAGGGACTTCCATATACCTTTGGAAAGGTATTGAAAAAATATTTCCAACCATGTAACTTGTGATCCCATTTGATTTATTTATATAGGGTACATTTTTCTTCAAATATAGGGTATTCAAACTGACCAAAAATAATACTTTCAACAATCTCCATCTTGCAATATTTATCTTGGACATATGTAGGATTGTAATATTTATATTGGACATCTTGTAGGATCCCCCTATCTTTGAAATAAATGATAAAAATATTTCCAACAATATCCCCCTTTGTCATTGATGGCAACCCTTAGTCAATTATGTAATACTCCCCCTCTTTGCAACTCTCCTTGTGTTTGCAATTCTTCCTCTATATGCAACTTATCCTTTGTCTACAACTTCTCCCCCTTTGACATCAATGGAAAACATATGATCCCCCTAATCTTGTGCTTCCCTGGGATATCAATTTAATCTTATGTTTGAGATATTCAGATGCATCTCTGGGAAGGGGTTTGGTAAAAATATCTGCAACCTGTTCTTTGGTAATTATGTATTCCAGTTTGACACTTTGCTCGATTACTTGTTCTATTAGGAAGTGGTACTTGATTGGAATATGATTCTTCTTTGAGTGAATGATATGATTCTTTGAAATGTTTATTGTACTTGCTTTGTCACAAATGATTGAAATTGACTAATCATATTCTACCTTGATATCCTTCAATGTCTACTTCATCCATAGAACTTGTGTGAAATATTCTACTGCTACAATATATTTGGATTCTACTATGGTGTTGATGAATCCAAATTCGCCCGACAATAGTAAGGGGATATCCTCGGTAAGAAGTCCCAATTATAACTCTCACCATTTGGAATAGGTAACCCATCCAGATTCTGGCCTGACAACCATTGCTGGTTGGTTTTACCAGTTGTGGCCCAGTCCACCGATGAGGGTGAATGATGGGTGGTTGTGAAATGGAAGGTGTAGATGAAGACTATCTAAATGCATGCCTAATCTAATCCTAATATAACCTATCCTACACTGGATGAAATGAATCTAGGTACATGCATATTTCCAGTAAAGTCAATCAAGTAACTCCAAACCCGCAATCACATGTTGATTGAAGGCCAATTTCAGAGAATGAAGTAATGAGAGATGAAGGATAAGAAGAATTGATTCAAACAAGTATCCACTCAACAAGTTAAATTTATCAGTGTTATGATTCATGGTACATGCAGATATGTAAGATTCCTCCAACCATGACTCAATTCCGCCATAACATTTACAATGATCATCATATGATTGTTGGAACAAAATCAACAATGAGATACATACTTGATGAGGCTCATGAATGAAAATTGCATGCAACATAATTTATAAGGGAATCTTGGAGTGGGTGATATTTCTCATCCCAGGGGAAAAAGTAAGACACCGAGTACTTGACATAATCATCGGATGAAATTGGGGTGTCTCATTGTCGATGTAGATCTCCCTGGGTTCAAATTTCATGTACTCCACATGCTGAGAGGAGAGATAATGGTGGGTAGCCTGAGGGAAGCATTGAGTGAAATATAGCTCCAAATAATCTCCTATGACATCAACGAAATCATGCGAGGAGTGTTGGAGTATTGGGATAGAATCCACAGATAAGTGATGTAATTGCTCGTGGGGAATAACATGTAATTCCATAGCAGATTGAGGTGACAAAGGTTCTTGAATCAACTCAATGTTTCTTGTATTTTGCATGGGGATGGGGTCTTTGTTTGTTTTGATTTGTTCATAAGGATCAACAAACTCAGGGTGCTATGCATACTTTAGATTTTAAGAATTTAGCATATGTTCATCAAGGTCAAAAATATCATATTGTGTAGGAAAGTAATCATCAAAAATAGGGACATCAAAATCATATTGTGATTCACCACGTTTTGGAAATTTGAATTGCAAAGGATTTTCAAAGGGATGGATTCCAGATGAAGTATTGTTAAGGATGAGTGCTCGATTGATCAAGGTTGAACACTCTTCTTGATTTGGTATATCATTCAATGTTTCATTTCCAAAATAGTAATGTGAAGAGTTTATTACATGATTAAAAGATGATTTCTCATGTGAATGATAATCATCAAACATATTTGTATATAGTGCAATAAGATCTTCAAATTCTAAAGATGATGGGATTTCCTGCGTAAGAGATTCATCACAAACCAAAATATGATCATGATTTTCAGAAAGGGAATCATTAGATGGTTCACACTTCGAGGCTATGTGGTCTAGGATTACTGATAAATATTCCACTGCAGCTATGCCAGAGTGTTGGTTGAAGATTATGCCCCCTATATCATTTGTGGTTGGATCTAAGTTCTGTGATGATCTAAAAATGAAGAAGACTTGAAAAACTTGAAATTTATTGCAAGTGAAATGTTATGTGTTTAAAGAAAAAGGATCAGTTTGCAACACATAGATTAAAGGATTACTTATGAAAATTACACATAGACAGCAGCATAATCATTGAACAGCAGACATAAACACAACAATTGATAAAGGAGTTCACCCCTCTCTTGGGCTACATCTCCTGGTCCAGCTTCCAATGGATCATTATTATTAATTGCTCAAAAGTGCTCAAAAACATGTCTTACAATGCTCAAACTGACAAACCGACTGCTCCAATGGCTTCAGAGCGTTCCAAAACCCCTGTCTAGGCTCTTTCGACACCTCAATCGGTCAAAAAATGAAGAAGTTAGGCCTCCTGGAAGTCTCCCTCTTCAAGCTTGCTGTCTTTGCATCTACAAATCGCACCTCTCTAACTTGAACCTGGCTCACACGCATTTTAAAGTGTATAAACCTGGCACCGGGCGCAACCGCGCCAACGGTGCAAACCGTAGGACGGTTAGGGCGCCTCCAGCCCCTAACTGCCTCGGCACCTGGGCGTAATGCCATAGGACCGCGCGCTTTGATAAAAAGTGGTTAACGCTGTTTTAAAACCGTGTAACCAATTCTTGCGCTCCAGGTCGAGGTCATATGAATTACAATGTAACCGTGGCTTACAACAGAACCCACGCACCAACGGTCGGGGGTTAAATGATATGTGACATGGTCGTATGTATAGTGCAAAGAACTACGGGTCGGGGCTAAGCCCCGGCCGGACCCCCCTTTCCATTCAAACAACAAGCGACTTTAAATATATGCGCGTCGACATAGTAATCAAGAAACAAAGGTCAGAATGTTGGTTAGCAGAGGTTCATTGGAACGTTGTACATTGGGGGAGGTCCGGGGGTCGAACCCCACAGACTCCCCATACCATTTTACATATAACAACATAAACCAAACAATGGGGGGGACACGTGGCACCCATGGATTGGGCCACGTGTCCTCATATCATTTGCCACCAACCGGACATGTGTCGATTCCCGATTCGCCATCTATCAACCAATGAATGCATGCCATGTCATCCACCTGACACGTCATTGTATGGATGGTACGGCCCTACCACGTCACCGTACAGACTGTACAAACTGTACAGACAGGTACAATCAGCATCTAAAATTTTTGCCTGTTTGGCTTGGCGAACAGATCGCGATATCTTCTCCATATGAACTCCGTTTAAGAAAGTAAATATACTGCCGGAATCAGGAAGACGAGATGGACATAATGACACTATTTTCGTCACATTCCGAGCACTTTGAAATTTGAGCAAAATTTGATCCCCTGATCACACCTCCCCATTGGGAAGCTTTTGGACCTCCAAAAGACTATCTCAGTCTATGTGAAGACGAGGGTATAGTTCCCTCACCCTTCCAACCTCAATCCACTTGGCCTTGCTTGGATTCGT